>JAQGAO010003615.1:0-16662 GCA_034697705.1 Ommatoiulus sabulosus | reverse complement strand
TGCTTAAAATAAAATGGAAAAGAAATCAGACAAAAGATTAAAAGCTGCCCAATTATGAAAGTTTATGCTGAAATTTAACATTTGCTGTGGTCGATTTTCTTCCAACGATCGCAGTTCAACTTCTTTAAAGCCTTTTCTTCATCGTCAGACGTTTTTGCGTTTCTCGTATAACATGCACCTTGAACTGCAGATTTGAAAATCAAGTTGGTTAATATTGTTTAAGTTTAAAACAGTTTATACAACAGTTAAGACTGATCGAAAGTCATACAAAAACTTACAAAGAAGTCCATTAGGAGTTTTAAATATTATTATTCTTACAACGGAACCCTCTCTGTCGAACATTATTTGTTTTTCGCTTAGTTCTGAAAAAAGATGCAATGTTCAGCTTTTTTTTAAGCTGGGTTTTGGAAAAACTTTCTTGCAATTTTCTTTCATTGAATTAATTAACTTACTTCCATTTTGAGTAACTCTAGCCTCATACTTGTCTTTCTTTATTTCCTTCATGTAGAAAGTGTCCTTCTTATTGCTAATGTAACACAAAATGCCCGTCTCAATTAAACCAGCTGGTTTCTCGATGAGTTTTTGTTGAAATTGGAGGTTTTGTATTAATTACTTCAAAACCTCCAATACGTTATGGACTTTCAAAGTTGCATGAATAGTACGATTAATGTAATTTTGAAGATAATTGTCATGAAGTATATAAAATTTGACATACCGTAACGTGAATACACCCTTCATAAGGTCATCTTCTGGTGCGAAGGTCAATTTCATGCACTTATAATCGTAACCAGCATTATATTGCACGTAATATTCTCCCTAGAAAATTTAAATTCGTGTGTACAGTTCTCCTACATACAGAGAACCATCCTATTTCTAGTTTTTAGAACGTTCTGCAATAAATGACTAACATCTTAGGGGCCATTCAAAAAGAACGTCCTCATGTAGGGGCTAGGGGGAATAGAATCACGGATACAATGTAGACAGGAAGAGGGAGGAGGGTATTACCAACTTGGACGTCTACTTGATAAAAAAAAAAATGCCAAATAAAATTTGGTCTCAAAGGAAAATGGAAATTGAACGCAATATTGCATAGGTGATGTGTTATAAATTACAAATGTCGGTAAACAGGGTACCTTCAGTTCTGGAAAACCTGGATAAGTCAGAGAACTTAAAAGCTCAGGGTTTATTTGAGAACTTTCAAATTTTCTAGTACAAATTTGCAAAATGTTCAACCTTTTCAGAGTTCATCTTTACAATTAAAAAATTTAAATTTTTCCACGTATTTCTAGACGACAAATTTGCCACATTTTCCATGTTTTCCTATAGTATAAATCTTCAACATTTTCAACTGTTTTCGAGTAGGCTTACAGATTTGCAAAATTTCCAACCGATTATGAGGACAAATTGGCAAGATTCTCAACCTTTGCAGTGTTCAAAATTTACGCTTTTCGAGTTCAAATTTTCAAAACTTTAAAAATTTTCCGAATACAATTTTTTTTCAAAGTTTTGGACGTCCTAATGGAGGGAGAGGGGGATGTGTGGTCCTGATTGATCGGACACAATGCGGACGGGGGTTATAGAGTGGAGTCCAATTTTGGCAAATTTTGAGGACGTCTTTTTTGAATGGCTTCTTAGGAGTACATGTATTGAGTCAGGGATCACCATTAATTAGTGTGAAAGCGGTTAAAAATATATATACAGTAACTGTATACGGCTAGCCGAAACATATGGATCGAATGATAAGGGAAAGTTATTTACGATAAAAGGGGTGCATGCATTCACTGACAGCACACTAATGAAATAATTATCACGAACAAATAAACAATACAATATGTCTTACAAGTTACAACTACATCTAACTCGAGGGGTCGCTCAATCGGGGTAAATCTCGTACGCCCCTTGCTAAATCCCTAATGAATCCACTTAAATCCTAACGAAATCCTATCATCCACTATAATGTAATAAATCCACCACTGATCCGGCTAAATCTCTAAATCCTATAAAATCCCACCATAATCCCACTTTGAGCACCGGTCATGAGCACCAAGCAGTCTTTTAGCACGAGCGTCTTAGCCTCCACACATAAGCTCAGTCTGGCAAATAATAACCGAAATTTGGAGTGTTGCGTCTAAATATAGGAAGGTAGGCAGAGTAGAAAACGATGATGACATCTTGCGACGTGTATGTCGCTGCAACCCACGGGGAGAGCAAGAAAATGGACAAATAAGATAAACATTTCACTGATTTCAGGTAGACTTAATCTATGAAAACATAAAAGTTGACAACAAAACACAAGTTATTTGTATACGACGGGATGAAAACCGATAAAAGAAGAAATTATTTTCATTGCCGATTATTGTTATTTAAATCATAATAAATTAAATAAATTTTAATCTACTAATCTTGCATTCACAGGAAGACAAATTCAGACGTTTACAGGACCCCCTCATGAATGAAAACCAATAATTAGGTGTCAGTCACCAGTACGAGTGTACGACCTATTTATAAAAATAAGGTCGGACTACTTTTAAAAGCGCATTCAAGAGTACTGATACTTTTATTACCAGTATTTCAAGGCACCAATGTTGTTCCAGAAATACTCGACTTAACGTTCAATATTATTAATAAACCTAACTCTTGGGTTAATTGGCATGGAACAAAACAGATACAAACGAAAGTGTCACAAAGTAAATAATTGAAGAAAATAGAAACGAACAGGAAAAAACGATCAACCAATGTATATGGAAAAACAATTTAATGTACATGGAACACGGACTCGACCACTAACAGCAATAATGAATGTGAATATAAGCTGAACAGGCTTTGCAATTTGCAGCTATTCAGGTTGCAATTCTTATAATACTGAATTTATAAGATCAAATCTAATAGAAAAAGAAAATTCATTTCCTATAATGCCATATGTGTCATTTTTCACTGAGAAAGTAAATTGGAAGTTCACGTAGATATTAAGTACCAAGTGAGAAAATTGTTTTTATGATTGCAAATTAAATTTAACCTACTTGAAGTTAAATAACCTAATTGAATTTAAGCTACTACAAACTGAATAATTTTGGTGACTACTATAATAAATAACAATAAATTGTTGACTAAAAGTAATGGGTTTAAAGGCTAGAGTTGGCGTAGCTTCATGTCCATATAGGCTATGGTTGTAGTTTACCCATAAAAAGCAGGTGTACGTTTACAGCCGCTATTTTAAGGAAGCATTTGTTATCTGGAAATTCTAGATAATAGAGTTTGTAATTTTAAGAGATTATTTTTGTGGCCTTAATTCAATGAATGCAAGACAAAAAATTCAACAATTTGCAAGTCAAATATTCTGAAAATACAGCATGGATCTTTCGCAAACACAACCATGTCAGGTAATAACAATAAAAATTAAACATTAGACTTGGCTCGTTTAAATCTATTTTGAAATAGTATTTCTTAACTTAAGACTGGAATAACAAGATTAAATTGCTCAAATTCTTAAATTATAGATACAATGTCTTCTAGCTTGAAGACCAAAAGGATTGCAAAAATAATTGTTTGCAATCATATTTTTTTATATTGGCGTCTACAATGAGCTCGTAACTAAGATGTTTGTCAGAACGTTTTTAAAACTACCATATTTTATTTCTTTAAAAAGGGCCTCTGAAATTATTTCACGTAGGATTAATTATTTAATGCAAACTCAGCATCACATCTTTTGCTATTTTAATGAAACACACCGAGTCTGAGTATGATAAAACACAATGGCCATTGCATAGGTCCTTTACCCATTCCTTTCATAATTAGTATAACAGCAGTAAAAATTTGTCAATTAGTGAAGACTATTTGCAAAGCAGAGACTAAAACTTTAAAAAATAATATTGCAAAATGAAGAATGGTTGTATAAATAACATTTTTTGTAAGTTTCTCCTTTCTTAAATAACACAGACCACTTACAATTATTAAAGCTTCTTTTCACAATTTCATTATTCCTCACTATCACTGTCAACTTTGGTAATCTTTTTGTCCGCTTCCCGAATCGCATCACTAATGGGAGCCCTATTAGTCATCTCCAAAATGGCTTTTAATTCGGGATCCAAGGTGTCAAGGACGCTGCGTGTACCTTCCTATTAAGTGATTTTAAAAGAAAAGCATGGTGGCACAATCCAATTTATATCCAAGTATTCAAAATATTTTATCATTCAGCTTGAATAAAATTATTTGTTTAAATTTATATTAAATTTTCTATTAAAAAAAAGATTATCCAGAGTAAAATTTGGAAAAGAAAATTATGGATGTCGACTTATTTGATTGCAATACAATATGAATAGTATTTTTCTTTACCTCATCTGTTTTGGGCTCTGGTCCGACTGCCCATACTTCAATGGCATCCAGAGAGAACTCTAGGGAACTTGACAGTTGTGGACTTTCGTATGTTGTACAAGTTTTTGAACAACTCCCTTTGCCGAAATCACGATCTAGCCATAAGCCGAAGTATTCCAACTGCCCACCCATGCCCTTTAAATAAAAAAATAACAAAGGTTGTGTGGAAAGTTTTCTGAAGTGTGGAATTGTATTTTCTCTCAAGGAGATAAAACTGCAATCAACTAAACTAAAAAGGCATGCCAAACTTACCAAGCCATTGGGCATCGTTTGCTGATTGATGTTCAAATACATATAGTGATCATTGTATCCAGTTGATGGAAACACTCCTAATCGGGGACGCAATGTGAAGAGGAAACTACTTTCTGTCCCTGCATTGAAAAACAAACTTCATGAAATTAGGCACAAAAGTTCGTGAATATGTTAAACTTTCTAAACAGAGTAAAAATATACAACTAGGGGCTTAGAATGACAATGCGGTGTAAATTCTTCAATATTCTTAATTAAATGATCGAATGGGTCAGCAGCATGAGCTCAAATTGGTATGACATTTTCTCAAATTCGAATTCACTCAATAAATAAACAAAGCTAGACATAATTTATCATTACAAAATATGAATAGCAGCAAAGTGCTTACCGCCAAACTGCGGTTGCAATTTCCAAGAATCTGATGCAAAGCCACCAAAGATGCAACCAGTTTTATCTTTGATCACCAAAAGTGTTGGCCCTTTGTTCATAATCCTTCCTAAAAGCTGGGAGAAACTTTCCCCATACTGTCTAGTTGAAAATACATAGCGCCACTGACAATTCAATGAAGAAGGAAGACACTGGTTAAGAAAAAGGATGTCAGGAAGACTTAAAATGGAATGCGTTTTTTGCCAGGAGACTCCCAGGCAAAGTGGTAATAGCTGCCTGTAGCGTTCATCTTCCTAAGAATATTTAAAATAATGAAACAATCGTATTATATTAAGTGATAAATTACAAATAAATCAGAAATACGAACTTTTTCTGAAATGTCATTGCTATCCAGTAAAAATGCCATTCTTAACACTATAGAAATTATTTTAGAAGCCATTGGAGTTTGCCTGTGCCAATGTTCGACGTCATCTGAATTGAACCTTAAGTCTGGAATAGCTTCTGAAGTCATGCATTCCTTTGTCATTTTACCTATTTTCAAAGCATAGGTTATATAAATACCTATGCATGCAATTTATTTCACATATAACACATACATGCAAGCAACATGATCGATATCTGCTACCGGAGTCTCATTGGCTCCGGTCTAGGTCAGATAGCAACAGCCATTTGCGACCATGCCTGATTATGATTGTTAATTAGGTTTGGTTCTCCATCAATTCCCTGTGTGTCTACTTTCTCAGTTAGGTAAATTGGGGGTCCTGGAAAACTAACATTTGCAATGGGATTCTACAAATGAAAGATTTTCCAACTTTTCTTCAGGATTGTGTGATTAAAGATTGAACTGAATATTGAATTTGAATCACCTTGAATTACCTTTATTACGAATTACCTTCATAACGTTTTAAATCATTAATGCCCAAATATATTACAGGTTTGCCAGCAAACAAAAAAAATGCTGTTATAATTTTTACCCAGCAAATAAAAAGTGCTGTTCCAATTTTTATCATAATAAAATTTTTTTAGATTTTACATTTTTACACAAATTTAGCGTAGAAGTAAACATTAAATACAATTAGCAACACTGTGTGCGCTAAAATGAAACAAAAACAACTTACTCCCTTGTATGCAAAATATATATTGCGCAAAATTGCCTACCTTTATAGAACAACCCGATAAGGAGATTCTGTGCCAAGCTAGAATGATCTGCTTTTTCTACACCTGCTGCCCAGCTTTTATATGTGACAGTCGGATGGATTATAACAAAATAAGACTGAATCAGTTCTGTAAGAAACTAGTAATATTTTGAAAAAGCATACATTAGTCAAAGTCAATCAATTAGAACACAAAAGCAAGTTAAAAACTGCACACAAAAAAGTCTAAGTTTAGATTTTACCTGATGCATTTCCTTTGCAGTAACATAATCACTTTGACTGGCTGCCAGCTTCATGATTATTGTGCAATGCG
Organism: Ommatoiulus sabulosus; assembly: GCA_034697705.1. Taxonomy (NCBI): domain Eukaryota; kingdom Metazoa; phylum Arthropoda; class Diplopoda; order Julida; family Julidae; genus Ommatoiulus; species Ommatoiulus sabulosus. Next base: position 10,188 of record JAQGAO010003615.1, on the reverse strand, counting down.
CGGTTTCTGTTCCATTGAAGAATTCATCAATAAAAGCTAACAGGCCTGAAAATGTGATGGGTGGAGAATGTTTATTGCTATGCACCTTGGCAGGATTATCAGACAGAACTTTCTGTGACGAAACAGTTAACAGCTCGCACAGTTGGGAAGTCGTGTTGCGAGGCAGCAATTTATTGAAAAATTCCTAAAATAAATATGATAATTAGTATATTATATGATTAGTATAAATATGATAATAAATTAAAATTTAGATGCATTAAAATATGATAAATACATTAAAAGGGATAATTTCAGTTGAAAGACATGGAGAAAAACAGATAAATTCAATAAAACCATGAAAACCTTAAATGTTTAGTGAAGTATTCCCTAAACTTAGCAAGAAAACATTGATAACAATGATAGAAAAATCGGTTGGGAAATTTTATGCAGGACTTCCAACATATGTCTACAGAACATGCAAGTCAGAATTTAAAGCTCATTATCCAGAAAATTTAATAATCGTACTTTGATAGCTATAGTCTTGAAGTCACGTTTGCAAAATCGACCAGCTAAATGATTAACAAAATTCACTCAAGGCTATTGCTGATTTTCAATCAACTGATGCATTCTTTTTCACAAGAGCGATGTACATGTACTTATACTGACATTTTAAAATGCCTTTCTTAAAAAGCTTCTGTCTAAGAACCCCTATTGCATCTGTTAATAGATCCATTATCAGATATTGCATATCTTTGACAAATGAACTGGTTTCTAAACATGTAGTAATTAAATTAAGTACATCATTCGATCAACAGGATAATTGTGGTTATATATCAACTAGACATGGCATACTATTTTTGTATACTGTATATATAAGCGAAAAGCATAAAATACAAATATAGCCATTGGGACTAGATATATATATGTTTCCTATAGACATGCAGTGTATACAGTATATAGGCAATAATGCATTAATTTTCAGTGTCAGCTAGTATTGTGCAACGTACGGCATTTAAAAATTTGGGGCACGTGTTAATTAATTCAAGGCTAGTAAAATTCCATACCCCTGCAGGTGCGACGTACCAAAGGGCATGCATATATTTGGCAAGGTCATAGGTATACATACCTGTACTAGCTGTGGCAGATATTTACAGTATAATATCATACCACTATAATAACACCAAAAACCCTTAAATGTAATAATTTTACAACTGAATACTTACTTCGAGCTTAGCTCTATTGATAATTTCAGATTTGTCTGAAATAAAATTTCTGAAAGCAGATAATCTCTCCATTTCTTCGTCAGTTATGCAATATATAAACAGGGTTGCCACTGACCTGCAAAGTCAGGCAGCTTCGAGGCATGTTGTCAATATGTAAACTACGAATTCTGAAATATCAGAATAAAAAATATCCCAACTAAATCCTTTTCATCAAACCCTAAATCCATATGTGAATCCCCTAATCTTTATTATTATACGCATAATCCATAGGCAAATCCCTAAATCCTTATTAAATCCACATCATCCTATCTAAATCCCAAATCCCCGTTAGAATCCCTATCATCCTTAAATCCCATTGGATGATATGAGATTTACCAAATCTCGTACGCCATTTCGACCATTGAGATACCCCTCGCCTTCCAACCTATTAAATAATGCAATAGGATAGCTCGCCCCTTTTCATACACGGAGCTAAATATAGAGCGAATAAAGCAAATGTGCTACCCTGCGTAATACGGATATTCGATCAATGGCATTTTTACTCACTGGGGGCGCCACGCTACTCTGCACTCTGTAGTAAAGTGAAGCAATGGCATCTCTGTTAGGTAACGTTATTGCTGCTCCTCCGATAGAAGTTTTTGCCGTCAACAAGGGATATGTGGACAGCGTTCACCCCCAAAAAGTGAATTTAAGCATCGGTGGTGAGTTGTTACTCAAAGATTGTTAAATGTCACGATTAGATGGCTAGATTTGCGCCGACGGTAGACCAAGGTCGAGAAGTGAGGTCAATCGTCAAGGTCGTGGCCCCTACCCAGCCTTGACAAGTAATCGGCTTTCGATCATACGACAGTCGGAAATGACATAAAATATAACGCTACATTGAAGCAACCTGCTCAAGAGGCTGAATTTCGTCGATTAAACTACATGTAACTTAATTGGTGTTTATGACAGGACGTGAATTAATCACTTCAGTTCGTGTTCCAAACTGTCAAATCCATGGGATATGACCTGACCTGCATGCATTTGGCATATATTGCAAATTGAAGAAAACCTAAAAACAACTAATGCATGACATACAGTAAGATTATCATTTTGTGCAGGTCCAGTGAGTTAGTGCTATAAAAGCCTTTGCCAAATGATGAAAATTTTTGCAATTATTAGAAATTAAAAGGAAAAGGAGATTATTAGACTGTGGAAATAATTAAAGTTCATGGGCACGGTGAAAGATTTACTAAACTTTAAACTTTAATTCTCATATGCGACCCATTGTCATGATGTAAAAATTTAAATGACCCCTGGTATCACAGAAATTGTTTGTGACCGAAACATTTTTTTAAGTGACTGTCAGTTTAAACCCGATTCATAATTAATGCATCGACGAACGGTGGAGACGAACTTCGTCTCAGATGCGATTTGAAATTTTCTGTCATTTTGTCTTCATTGCACCGCCTTCGACAGTCATCGGTGACTTGGAAGAGACTCTCGCTCCAAGTCGTCTCTAACGTTTTTCAAGATGGCTTTAAAAACCATCTTCAACGTTTGTTGATACATTGTGAATCAGCCCAGCCATGACATTAAGCCATATGTATTGAGTGTCGAATTCCAAATTGCAACTGTTGTGACTTGCAGCCTACCGCAATGACGATGGTCAGCCATGGGTGCTTCCTGTGGTTCGAAAGGTGGAGCAGCAGATTGCACTCGACACCACTATCAACCACGAGTACTTACCCGTGTTGGGCATGGAAGCCGCAAGCAGCGCAGCTACTAAAATGCTGCTTGGACCGAACCACTCAGCCATAGCTGAGGGCAGGGTAAGCTCGCTGCCCAGCAGACATGATGTGCCATAGTGACAAGATGGAATAATAACCGATGCACCGTTTCTGCCCTAGGCTTTCGGGGTGCAAGGATTGAGTGGAACTGGTGATCTTCGTCTTGGTGCCGAGTACCTTCAAAAAGTAATTGGGCTGAAAACGTACGCCATCTCCAATCCTACTTGGGGTAAGCTTCGGGGCTTGTGAAAATTTCTGAATGTTCTGGAATACCTTGCTGTATGTTATATGTTGCGAGTCCCCGGGGTCGACTTCTTGCGAAATTTCTGCTTAATAATTACATAATTTCGTTTTCGTTACCATTTCAAAATATTTTTAGAAAATCATCGTTTGCTATTCAATAATGCGGGCTTCCAGGAGTGCCTCCAATACCGCTATTGGGACGCTCCCAACAGAAGGTTTGATCTGGAGGGTATGCTGGAAGATCTTCGGGTATGTACAGATAGTATGGCCTTGACAAAAATTGGAAAATTAGTTTGTTTACCTAAACTGTCGTTATCTCAGACATTTCCTGAAAATACTGTCGTCGTGTTGCATGCCTGTGCGCACAATCCAACTGGCATGGATCCCACCCATGATCAGTGGAAGCAGATTGCCGACGTCTTCCAAGAGAAGAAACTCTTTCCTTACTTCGACTCGGCCTACCAGGGATTCGCCTCAGGGGATCTGGACCGTGACGCTTGGGCCGTGCGCTACTTTGCTGATAAGGGCTTTGAATTTATTTGCGCACAGTCATTCGCCAAGAATTTTGGATTATACAGTAAGTTTGTGTAATAATTTATTACATTTATTATGTTTGTTTATTTTCTGAATTGTTTTTCAAATAGAGCCTTTTCTATTAACCAAGACACTTTCTTTAACTAACTTACTTCAGTAAAATCTGAATTTTTCATTCGATATGGCTTTCTTGCAGACGAGAGGATTGGTAATTTGACCGTTTTGCTGAAAGATGCTTCATCTGTTTCCAATGTCAAGTCCCAGCTGACCATCTTGGTGCGGGCCATGTACTCTAACCCGCCCCACCATGGCGCCAGGATTGTGGCCACGGTGCTGAATGACCCCCAGCTGTTTGCAGAGTGGTAACACAATTCGGCCAATTTTTTGTTCTGGAACACTTCTTAGATGCAAACCAGGGCCATAGTTGAGTTTTGTTGTAGGAAGGAGTGCATCAAGACCATGTCTGGGCGAATCCTGGAGATGCGGGCCGCACTGAAGGAGAAGCTCGTCGCTTTGGGCACGCCTGGGACATGGGACCATATCACTCAACAGATTGGGATGTTCAGCTACACTGGGCTTGGACGTAAGCAATTTTTCTTTTTCAGTTCTTTGGCAGCATGATTGACAAACTCCAAAAAATTAATGATCTGGATTAAATTGATTTTCAGAACAACCAGTAACCTAATTCAATTTTTTCTTCCCCGTTTCAGCTGCCCAGGTGACATATCTTGCCAAAGAATGCCACATTTACTTGCTCAGCTCTGGGCGAATCAGCGTGGCTGGATTGAACAGCAAAAACGTAGATTATGTCGCCAAGTGCATGCATGCAGCCATCACCACAATCCCGTACAATTAACATGGCGCCTTATTCAAAGAATAACACAAATTATATACAGTGTATAAGTTGATTAGGGCCTAGTCACTCATAGAAACTAGGAGGGTAAAATTTTCTGCAATATTCCAATTTTTCTAGACAAAATCGTCAATTGTAACAAGTTAATAAAATTATCATTATTCAATGACCTTCAAATCGCTCATGAATTTCCTTGTTTTTTGAAAGGGGCTAGACGTGCAGTTAACTCATCGAGTATCACATAATTTCACCATATTTTTAGTAGCACTCAAACATGATGCAATTAATATACATTGCAATAGCAATACTGACCCATTAACCTGTTTAAATTATCCAAGCACTGTATGTCAGTATAATATTTTATTTAAAAAAAAAGTTTATAATCCAAGAAAGGTGTTACACTGTACGTATAATTTTTCAGTAAATAGTTTCTGCCCAAAGAAAACGCACTAATGGGTGAGGAGATTTTTTAGTTACATCCACGGTATAAAATTTGATAGCGATTTATTATGTTCTTCATTTTGGATGTTGTGGTGAAATAATTATGATTTGGAAAATTTTAAATATTTATGTGTATAAATCATTGAAATAAAAATATTACTATGACCGCTCTTAGGGAGCTCATATATAACCACGGTATACGAAATTTTCCAAACTTCGAATTGGGCAAATTATCTGTAATGTACCACTGGATGTATGGATATACTGTATATCGAGCCAATGTGGTGCATGTGCTTTCCTCTAATCAAGTTTACTGATTTTTTTGCTGTCGTTGTTTTCCTTCTATTTTGACCGCTAGATGGCGTCTTTGTCGCCATGCGCGCGCGAATCTGAGTTGAGTCACAGTCGAACTACTGTGTTCTACTTTTTACGTTTTTACCTTCTTTTAATGTTTTATTGTGCTGTTTTGTCCACCGCCAAAGACGAATTGCAATCCTAAGCATCTTCTCGAATCCTGGAAAGGTAACACAGATTGTCATTTGGGATAAAACAAACCAGAACTTCAGGTGGTCATGCGTACCATCCAAAGAGGTTGATCATGCATGCTGCCAGCCCATAATTTTCATATACAGAAAAAGTGTCTCATGATCCATAAGTTGTCCCCGAAAAAAAGATTCTATTTGAATTTTTTTGACGTATTTTTCGTATTTTTTGTAACAAAAATTATCAGCGATGGGCCCAATTAATGGGAACCTCGAGTCTGAAACTTGGGCAGTATTGAGAAATGTTACGAAAATTCAAAAAAAGGTTGTGAACTGGGGAACAACCCTTACAGAAAAGTACTGGTAATTTGGAGATAAGAAACAAGTAATTTTCATTAGTACCTAAGTCGTACTCAGTTGATATTATGTTCATAATTAAATGAGAAAACATTAACAGTTTATTACCATTTGGTGATTACTTGTAGTGGTACAAAATTGATCGTATATTGATCACAACTGGTAATTAGTGCTTACCATGATACCATCAGTTTGCGCACATAAAATGATGAAAAAAATTACCAATAAGTGATCATATACTTATTTGTTTCTTTGAAAAAAAATGACGAGATAATGATGTATAAGTAACCAATTACTTACCAATTCTCATATTAGGGGTAGCCGGCCTACTCAGATAGATGCTTTATGAATATCACTTTGGCAGTTGTGTGGACTAACTGCCAAAAGTGATACTGTAGTTTAAGCTACAGTAATCTGTGATTAAAACACAGATTTACAACAAAATTAACTTCAAAACGCAATAAATGAAGTATTATAAACTTTAATTCGGTAAAACATTAGAGGTTTTATAAATACACTTGTATTTCAAAATGCATGGTATTTCAGTTAACAGTTGAACGGTTGAACGAATTTAGCGTTGTTACAGTAGTCCAAATACAGATACCACAATTTTTAACATTTACAAACCAACTTCTGGTGGAATTAATTACTTAAAAAACAATTTTCCCACCAACGTTAAGATGTATTAATCTGTGTTTTTTTAAATCTCAAACAACTTCTCCATTATATATTTTTAAAATGAAGTAAACATGGAAATATATTCACAGCCAAAATGTAACTATGTTTTTGTAATTTCTCGCAATAACTGTTCAATTATTTCCATTCTTAAAAATATTTTCAAATTAATGGAGATTTTCTTTCTTTGTTTAGATTTAGAAAGAATAATGGATGACCAAATTCAACATCAGGAGAAAATGGTTTTTTAAGTTAGTAACATTTGCATCAGAAGTTAGTTTGCAAATTTCTAGTAGTGCAGGTAGCTGAAAATAACTTAAAAACATATAAACCTAAAATAATTTTTTTGGAACAAAAGTAGGCCAATTATTGTTAAAGAAGAATGGATATTTGAAAATGTTCCATTACCTAACAGATAAATCATAAAAGTTGAAGATTAAGGACAGGAAGTTGCCTTAATTGGATTTTTCGAGTTGCATCTTGTTTGGTCTTACACGTACTGCAGAAATACTTGTCACTTCTTTCCTGCTATTCTTCCTAATAAAAGTTAGTAAAAAAACTTCAGAAAATAGAGCAGAGGAATTAAAAATCATTAGGAAAGTTTTCATAATTCAATTACCTTTAAAAACTCTTCAATGCACTCATAGAGGTCTTTGTTGCCTTTAATGTTGAGGTCCAGTTCATAAAAATCTGAAGGCCTAGCTAGTTGACATTTTGAACATTTCTTGACATAGGCATATTCTCCACGGAATTGTCCCTGCACCAAATTTCGCACTTTTGGATTAGACTGATTTTGTAGTCTTACTTCAAGTAGAGAGCTGGAAATCCAATCTATTAAATTACGATAAAACCACAATTTTGAACGCCAATACACCAACTGCAATACACAAGTTGTTTGTTAAATAAAACATACTGTATAGCATACCTGTTGCTCAGTTGTATTTAATCCGGCCTATAGGCTTCATGTAATAAAATCTGCAGGATCAACATATCTGTAAAATTAATGTAAGCATTTAAGAAACTGTATTCTCTCTGAAATTCTCTTGAAAGAGAACAAATTTAATTTCCGAGTGCAAACCTGCATGCAAAATTCTCCATATAACGTTTTCCGAGTGTACACTAGCAAAAATGGTGCATGCCTTGAATTGAATTGAAAATTACCCCCCCTTTTCCGAGAACAACATGCACATTTTTCCACTTTTTCCAAGTATAACATGCAAAATTATACACTTAAAACTTCGGTTATTCTAATTGTGTGCTATACAAAAAAATTATAATAAAACTTACCAACGTTTATCCAATTTCTAAAAGTTGAAATGCGCACTGTATCCATCCTTGGCCAAATGCTCACTTGTAATGTTCCTAAATTTCCACAGGCCTGATTGGCTTTTATGGTGACCAATGCCTCTGGCAATGGTCCCCAAACTCTGTATCCTGTTGGCCTAGATACAGCCAACTTCTCTCTCCTTGTGGTACTACTCTATAAGCAATCCTTAACTCTCCATGTATTTCTTATGGAGAGTCGAAGGTTGCTATCTTTGTCCAACTGAAGGTTAACCTAGAAAAAAACATGTGGAAGGGTCGTCTCCCTCTTTCAATGTTTACCCCAAAGCCATAAAAATGTTTAAAAGAGAACTAAAATGCCCAGTTTAGGCATCAGTGGGAAATGGGGGAATTTGAACAATTGGCAAATTAACAATTGGCATATGCGAATGCTATCCATGATTTTGAAAAGTTGAGTACATACTGTATGACGTACGTACATTATTTTTCTAAATGTAATTACTGATGACAATTTTGAAATTTTTTAAAAATTAACATAGAAAAATTTTAAAAAAAAATGAAAAAAATTTAAAATTTAAGATTTTGCATTGGAAAACTGTAGAAAGTTTTGCAAATTTGTACATGGAAAATTTATACTCTAAAAGTTTGAAAATATGTGCTAATTGATTTATTATTTTAGCCACCATTTAATTATTCAAATGCGTATACATGTCTGTCGTCATTGAAGTTTTGAACTGTTTTTTGAAAATGAAATTAGATCGAATGGTGAATATATTAAAAGCATTGTTCAGCAATAATTTCAAATTTCCCCATACACGCTTCATAAAAGGAAATTATTGAACATTTATACAGTATAAGAACACTTAAAGCACTGCACTAAAACATTTTGTAAGCCTCACTATATTAAAATGGATTATGATATCTAAAAATATTATAAATTTCGAATTTCTCAATTATGCAGAAATTGTTCCGTATAAAAATTAACTTGATTATAAATCCTACTTCAGCAGTAAATGATCAATGGTCAGCAAATCTAGTTTTTAAAAAAAGCTTTCCATTATCCATAGATGATAAGAAACTTTTCGATTTACTTTCCGAATAATTTGGTGATGCGGGTGTCTGGAGCCAAAAACATGTTTTCTGGAAAAAAATCCATAAACATTTTGGCAATCCAGGTGTAAGGTTTCTGAATCCTTAGAAATTGTGCGCTAATAGTTGGCATGTGGTTTGCAACAACGTTGCAAAAGGACATGAAATAATTGTAGGAAGATACATCTGTGCACGTGCAAAAATGAATGTAACATCTCGAAATTTGGCCGACTTTACACATCATATACAAGTAATAGTGGTTCAAGATGTTTTTTAACACCCTCATAGGAAACACATTCTTAAAAGTTGTCAATGGCATTGCCTGCCTATAGATACGAAGGTAAACATCTAGGAAATGTGGATTTCTCATCCAAAATGAAACGGGTGAAAACGAAGTTTTTAATTAATCTCTCAAAGAGTCGAATACGAAATTCACAACAAGTTGTACGTAAATGTCTAATGTTATTTTCATTGTAACAATAACATAGTTATTTCCTAAAAGTTATCCTTGACAATTTGACAAATTCACATATGTACGACACATCTGGTAAACCCTTTTAAAAGTCCTCACGGTTATTTTTCTGGTCTGTTTCACGAACTTGCTTTTTAACGTTTCGATAAGATAAATTGGTCTACATGTACAATGTAGTTTGATGGCTCCCAAGTGCAATTCATGATGGCTGGGAGGACAAAATGAAGATCATTTTGGTACTTTGACATTATGTACATAGGCCTAGTAAGGGTTGAAAAATTTGTCCAAAAAAATGTGGTAAATTGTGTAAATTTTTCCTCAAACAACGTGGAAAATTTTTTAAATTTGTCCTCGAAAAAAATGTTGAGCATTTTGAAACTTTTACTAGGAATCGGATGCTGAATAGTATATAGTGATGACATCATCATCAGCCTTTTTATGAATGATGTACCCAATCATCAAAAAATGTATGAAAAACGCCACTAAAAATTTTTAATGAATTCACTAACGACAATTTTGAAAATTAACGTAGAAATTTTTTTAAAAATTTGGAAAATGGGAACATTTTGTATTCGGAAAATGTTAAAAATGCATGCTGAGAAGAAGTGGGAAATTTTTCAATTTTGTCCTCGGAAAATGAGAAAAGTTACACTCGGAAAACCTAGAGAATTTTGAAAATTTGTACACGGAAAACGTGGAAAATTTTGCTAATTTGTTCTCGGACACAGCGCCGTATTAACTTCAAGCTTATTTGGGCCCCTCGTACCCCCCCCCCCTCAAGTAAGGA
>JAQGAO010003614.1:0-16665 GCA_034697705.1 Ommatoiulus sabulosus | reverse complement strand
GGGCTAACAAGTGCTAATTGAAAACGCATTAGCACTTGTTAGCCCGCTTGGTGGCGCCAGTGGTCGGTAAGTAAATTACTAAATTTCTTAATTTAAAAGTCTCAATGTGCTCCCACCCTTACGTTATGTAATTCTAAGCACCGTAAGTTTCGTAATTATGAACACTTTGCTTCTTAATTCTATACACCTTCATTCTTAATTATAAATAATATAAGTTTCTTAATTTTAAACAAGTAAGTTACTTAATTCTAAACACCTCCATTTTCGTAATTCTGAACACATTGATACTTAATTTCAAACACCTTAATTCTTAATAACCTTAATTTTTAATTCTAAACACCTTATAATTCTTAATTCTGTACACATCAATTCTTAATTCTAAACACCATAATTCTTAATTCGAAATACCTTATGTTTTTAATTCTAAACACCTTAATTCTTAATTCTATACACCTTCATTCTCAACACCTTAAGTCTTATTTCTAAGCACTAAGTTTTGTAATTCTAAACTCCTTGATACTTAATTATAAATAATGTAAGTTTCTTAATTTTAAACACTTAAGTTACTTAATTCTAAACACCTCAATTTTCGTAATTCTGAAAACATTGATTCTTATTTCTAAACACCTAAATTTTTTAAATTCTAAACACCTTATAATTCTTAATTCTCTATACGTCAATTCTTAATTATAAACACCATAATTCTTAATTCCAAACACCTTAATTTTTAATTATAAAAACATTAATTCTTAATTCTATACACCTTCATTCTCAACACCTTAATTCTTATTTCTAAACACCTTTAGTTTTGTAATTCTAAACATCTTGATTTCTAATTCTAAACACCTTGATTTCTAATTCTAAACACCTTGATTTCTAATTCCAAACACCTTGATTTATAATTCTAAACACCTTGATTTATAATTATAAACACCTTGATTTATAATTCTAAACACCTTGATTTCTAATTCTAAACAGCTTGATTTCTAATTCTAAACAGCTTGATTTCTAATTCTAAACACCTTGATTTCTAATTCTAAACAGCTTGATTTATAATTCTAAACACCTTGATTTATAATTCTAAACACTTTGATTTATAATTCTATAACAGCTTGATTTCTAATTCTAAACACCTTGATTTCTAATTCTAAACACCTTGATTTTTAATTCTAAACACTTAATTCTAAACACCTTATAATTCTTCATTCTAAACACCTATATTCTTATTTTTTTACACCTTAATTCTTAATTCTAATCACCTTAATTATGAAGTTTGCATACCTGTAAATTTAGCAGTACATGCAGTCCCTGTTGGGACTGAATACCACGTCTCCAAAAAGGCTCTAAGTTTTGAAAGATTAGCAAAGAAATAAATATCTTGCAAACTTCCTTTATTGCCCCTGATGAAGCTAGATTCACCACAGTGCTCATTCCGTTTCTTGCAAGACCCAGTGCCCATAAGTCACCATAGATGTCGCTGAGGTGGCTTGGCGAGGAGTCTATTGCCAGGAGGCGTTTTATATCGGTTGGGATTTGCGCGCCTCCGCTTTCACGCCCAATTTATCGCTCTGGCAACTAATTAGTCCGTGCTATAACTCCACTTCGCTAATGAAACTGGGCTTGTATTTCATTGTCGAGCCTCGACAAACTTGGCCTAAACACAATGCGCCTGACAGCAAGCACTGGCTTCAGCTACGTTTTGCACCGATGCAATGAATTTAAATTAATTTCGCACACGCCATGGCTGCATGCGTACTCTCATTTCCAAGCCCTTTTCTCTGGGCTTTTCGGGCGATGACAGCAAAGTTTTAATTACGAACGAGCCATTTGCCATTGTGCTGTTAAAGAGGTTGCCGGCGTTGCTACCATTGTGTCGTTTTCTGCAAAATGCCGAAAATGTGGCGGAATTCGCACTTTCGCTCAACGTTTTGAGTTGTATAAAATCCAATGTCTGTCGTCGAAGCAAGCGGAACTGGAAGTTGCAGTCAAAATAGGACTTCGGGGGGCTTGGAATGTGCCCCTGCAGAACGGGTTTGCAAACTCCAGAATTCATGGCGTCTTTCTGCCATCTAGCAACGGCACTCATGGCTGTTTCGGAAAGCAACGACTTTGCATGATAAAAATAATTGGGATAGTTTAATTTCTGCGAAACATTGTTTGGTTTAAGTCCGTTGGACGTTAACTCTGAAGACGTCTTAACATATACGTCCACACTGGAGGAAATTAACAGAGAGGAACTTCTTGTTGCTATAATTGTTGTCACTTGGTTCTGTAAATACATGCATGTGTAAACGTGTATAAGTTTGTTTCCATAAACAATATGAACAAAACTTATGCTGCTTATGTTCTTGTATAAGTTTGTTTCCAGAAACAATTAAGATAAATAACTTGTGTTCTTACATAAGTTGGTTTCTAGAAACAATGACAACATGAACTGGTGTTCTTTGATAAGTTTGTTTCTATAAAAAAATTGAGAACATAAACAGGCGTTCTTACATAAGTTTGTTTCCAGAAGCAATAAGGACATACATTTGTTCTTACATCAGTTTGTTTCCAAAAACTATAAGAACATGCACTTAGGCTACAGTATGTTTTTTTTAATAAATCTATGTTTCCAGAAACAATGAGAGGACAAACTATGTTCTTACATAAGTTTGTTTCCAGAAACAATTAGAACATAAATTGTGTTCTTACATAAGTATGTTTCCAGAAGCAGTGAGAACATAAATTTGTTGTTACATCAGTTTGTTTCCAAAAACTATAAGAACATACACTTATGTTCTTTAATAAAATTATGTTTCCAAAAACAATAAGAGGACAAACTATGTTCGTACATAAGTTTGAATCCGGAAACAATATACAATAAAGTATTAAATATACAATAAGAACAGACGTGTTGTGAAGTTTCAGAATGTTTGATAGTGTATACCCAAAAGAGTCTGGGACCCCATCACCCAACCTGCATCAGATGTTCACTTCGCGTAATGCCTGTTTGTTGCAGTTTACTACCGCTTGGCTTCCTGCTTGTCGGCTCGGCTCCACGGCATCCGCAGCGCCATCCCGCGGCGGCGCGAGGCAACATCCGCGCTCAATCCCAACATGTTGGTTTCTTGTTCCGCCACCAGGGCATAACTCTCCTCCCGCCTCACACCCGAGTTGTCCATTTCCAAAATTGCATTATTTCACGCCGTCTGAATCCTTGATTAATGTCAACTTCTCCCCCAGCCTTCGCCTGTCGCTCTTCGCGCTTTATTTGTTTTCATTTGATGCGTTTTGATTCAGCCAAGCAGACATCTAGCTCCACTTCGGCGGGTTGAGGAAATGGGGAGGGGGGAGAATCGTCCATAGGTTGTCAACGAGCGTTCGTAATTAAAACTGAGATGGATTAAATGTATTACGCCTATATCCCTCCCCCTACTTCCGGTTCCCTGCCCCCGTGTCTGCGATGTGCATCTTAAAACCGCAGCGTTACCGTCTGTTTACGCCTGGTTCAACTTATTCCGCACTGAGTGCTGTTCCGGAGCAGCTGGATGTGACGTCACTCATAGGCTAGCAGTTAGATGTGACGTCAATCGTAGGTTAGCAGTTAAATGTGACGTCAATCGTAGGCTAGCAGTTGAATTTGACGTCACTTGTAGCTAGGCTAGCAGTTGGATGTGACGTCACTCATAGGCTAGAAGTTAAATGTGACGTCACTCGTAGGTTAGCTGTTAAATGTGACGTCACTCGTAGGTTAGCAGTTAAATGTGACGTCAATCGTAGGCTATAGCAGTTAAATGTGATGTCACTCGTAGGTTAGCAGTTAAATGTGATGTCACTCGTAGGTTAGCAGTTAAATGTGACGTCTCTCGTAGGCTAGCTGTTAAATTTGACGTCACTCGTAGCCAGGCTAGCAGTTGGATGTGACGTCAATCGTAGGCTAGTAGGTGGATGTGACGTCACTCGTAGGGTAGCAGGCGAATGTGACGTCAATCGTAGGCTAGCAATTGGATGTGATGTCACTCGTGGAGTAGCACTTGGATTGTGACCGTCACTCGTAGAGTAGAAGGTGGATGTGACGTCACTCGTAGGGTAGCAGGTGGATGTGACGTCACTCGTAGAAGTTATGTGCGTGGTAAGCGACAAAATGGCGGTTGTAATTTTCTTCAAATCGATACCAGACACATGGTCACTGTATACTGTACATAAATAGCGTGTGTTTCAGGCTTTCAGCACTCGGTTGATGGGACGGCCACAATAGACCATATGCAGATGTCGTCATAAGGTGACATTTCATTCATTCCAATGGCAAAATGACTCGGAGGCACGTTCTTTTAGTTGTTGTATCGATGAAAAGATCACGTGATCCAGGCTCATACTGGAGCCATACTGGTTCCATTGGAGCACTCAATGCACGTTATGCAGAGTTGCGAATGGAATCATTCGCCAATGGAAGGAAGGAAATGTCACGTGATATGGGCACGATGACAAAATCTTTCATAAGGTTCATACACCCCACCTTGTAAATAATGCATGTATAGATTGGAACACGTGTAATGTGTATAACTCGTAGCTGTTTGCTCTTTTCCCCCCCAAAAATTGACAATTTATCCAAACCATAAAGCTTTTCTATAAGAAATTCGCCATTTCTCTTTCAAATACGGAAGTCGTTTAACCTACAATATGTATCTGTTGTGAAAAAACGTGTTTTGAGCATCCAATCTGACACCTTCATGTCTGATGTGGCACATTAACTAGCTGGCATCATGTTTTATTCCGAGTTGTCTCGTTGTCTTCTGATCTGGCACCTTTTCTCCTGATCTGGATAATTTCTTTCAGATCCATTACGCTTTTCATGCATAATTTAGGGCAATTTTCTTCCGCAGTTCGGCTACGTTGAGAAGAAGGAAGGTGAAATCGGTTTTGACATCCTGATCCGAACCCCATATTGCATTACATTCGATGTTCTTGGCATTTGGGCTTACCATGCTTGACATAACCGCTCTCTTCCTGTTCATGGCATCCGCTTTTCTTTTTTTTCTGTTTTTCTAATTCGAATTAGACCCCGCGTTTATCTTCATTTCTTGGCGGTTTTGGCAGAAGCGCTGCAACTTTGCATTCATTCTGCGTTCCAGCGCCGCAAGACAGGAAGTGTGCAATTGCATTGGCGTCGCAGAAAGAGTGGCGTTCCTTATCCAGAGTTGCTAAGGCGCTGCATGCCACCTCCGGATGCGAGCTGAATAAGCTAATTTGTATTTCCCTTTTTCGCATCTTTCGGGTGAAAAATATACCCAAGAGAAACCTTGCGAATTTACCAGGCGTGGGAAAAACTTGTTGGAAATGGAACTGGCAACATGATGCTGGTGGAATTGGGACATGTGTAATACATGTGCAGTACGTGTAATGTGCATGTTTTGGGCTAAAGTACCCGTGAATGTTGTTATCAAACGATGCACTAATTGCATTTCAATGAATATGTACATGTAAATACACATGTTCGCAACATGTATTGGGATAGTTTCAAGAAATTGCATTATGTTAATGCAATTTTAGAAAATGTTCTATGGATTTTGCTAATAAAACAGTACAAACTAAAAATATGGTAATGAAAAAAACAAATCCAAAAAACACGTGCTATACATGTGCGTTTAACATACGTGCTATACATGTGCAGGTCTATGCTTGAGCTATACATGTTTATGTGTATGCTTGAGCTATATATGTTCAGTTGCACGCTTGAGCTACATTATACTGTACATGTTCAGGACTTCAGGTGCATGCACGCTTGAGCTACGTTATACATGTTCGGGTGCACGCTTAAACTACCTTATACATGTTCAGGAGCACTCATGAGCTACATTATATGTTCAGGTGCACTCATGAGCTACATTATACATGTTCAGGTGCATGCTTGAGCTACGTTATACATGTCCAGGTGCATGCTTGAGCTACGTTATACACTGTTCAGGCGCACCGCGCACGCTTGATCTACATGTATGTTGAGCTACTTGTACTGTATATACATGTATGTACATGTACATGAAGGTGTTTTAAATTAGTTCGTGCTATCAGTAGTTTGTATTAAGCGATTTCGTCTTAATATGGCTCAACCGTGGTACCAATAAACAACATTACCTCGATGAAATTTTGTGCTAATGTTCATTTTTAGTAGCTTTAGGCTGTTTCCTTTTAATGTTTGCAAATTTCGTGCTTTCCCCTCGCCATCTTGCAATCTCATTGGCTGCCAGTTTTTTTTTCTTGCCCTTATATGGCGATTTCAATTATTCCGTACTTTTAATGCGTGCGTGCGAATATTAAACGAAAATTACCCTAATTTTCGTTGGAGGGAAATTTCGCCATTTTTTCGCGCCTCTGGCGGCGCCGCGCAGCGTTTATTTAGTTCGATAAAAAAAATCTTGGCGCGCATTTCTGTTGGAAGCCCCAAGAATTAAGATTAAAAACGTGATAAGTCGAATTTAATATTTCCTGTGGGAAATATTTATGCTAATGTACCGTAAGTATAATTTCAGTCGTAATGGCTTATTGCCCCGCGTATCCTACTGTGGAGGGGATGAAAAAAAAAAACTGATAAAAGCAGCTAAATCTAGGAATTCTCGAGTAGGCGCCTTTGTTCGGAGAATGTTCAAGGTGGTCGAAAAGTGCAGTTACCCTCCAAAATATAAATAAAAATAAAACGCGGAATATAACGGAGCTGAGGTCATTTGTATGGAAATGTAAACAGATAAACTACTGAAGTTAAAACGCATTGTCGTTTTATGCAACAATCGAGCTCTTGTGCTTTCAAGAAATTGTCATGGGGATGCCTATACAGGGTTAGTCATAAGTTAGCTTCAGTCGATGTCCATTTCTCAAATCTTGGAAAATCAGGAGAGAATTATTTATTTAGAAAAAAAATGTCAGGGAAATTCAACGTGTTAATGTTGTCACAATCAAAAATTGTTTTCACGTGCATGGCTCATGACCCAGTTGCAAAGTTTTGTTTCAAAATTTTCCATGTAAAAATTTGCAAAATTTCCATATTTTCCGAGGACAAATTTGCCGCATTTTCATCAATTTCCGGGAAAACATTTGCACAATTTTTAAACTTTTTCTAGTACAAATTTCCAAGACTTCCAACCTTTTTCAAATGTTTTCAAGAATATAGGTTTCTATGACGTCCAATGTGTTCCAAAAACAAATTTTGAATTTTTGTAACTGTCTCGGAGTAAATATTTGCAAAAGTTAATTTTTTTTTTAATTTTTCGAAAACAAATTTGTGCGATTTTGAACAACAACAAATTTTAAAAATTTTGAAAGTTACCTATGCTAAATTTGTAATATTTTGAAACTTTTCATATGCTAAATTTTCAAAATTATCATTAGTAAATTTTACGAAATATTGGATGTTTTTCCGTTTGATTTTGAAAAATTGTTGATAACATTGACGTACAGTACATGTATTTCAATATTGACATTGCTATTGGTCAGGGAAATTTGTGTAAAAACCTGGAAAAGTCAGGGAAGTTGAACATGATATTTTTGGAGGAACTCTGTAACACGTGACAATTACATCGAATTATTAGGTACGTATGTTCCTAAATACATAAGGTCCATTGAACTTAAACTTTGTTGAGGTCATAATCATTTGGTAAGATAAGCGCTTGCATGTTTTATTACAACTAATTTGCGTCTGTAATTTTCCGAATGGCAATTCGCCCAGCTTCATTTTTAGTACCCTTGTATACTGTATAAGGTTTTGATGTTTTTTTTTTTAATTTTGTTAATATCATTCGTTTTTATTTCCCAATAATATTAAAGTTTTTACCAATGAAATTCAATATATTTTCGAATAATATATGGTGTATAACTCGTATTCTGTTTTCAATAATATTTTTGTTCTTATTTATAAAACTAGTTTTTTGTTCCAATAATATTCCTCATGTTAGTTATTTATAGTAGGATTGTTTCTTTTTTAATTTTTTTTTTAATAAAAAAAAAAAGTTTAAAAAGTAAAACTAAAGCTTGATGTTTTTTTTCTTTTTTTTCTTCTCCAAAATGAGAAATATTCTGTGCTGTTTCCATAAAAAAATATTCTTGATTTGGTTTCCAAAACAAATTGTAAAACAAATAATAGTATTGTATTCAGTAATATGTTTTCTCATTTTATTACACCAATTTACTTCCTCATTTTATTCGACTAATTTTCTTTCCAGTAATATTCCTAGTTTTCAATTTTTGTAGTAAAATTTCTTATTTTTTTCAAAAATAAAAAAAATGAAGCCAATGCTTGTTACTTTTTTTTATGAACAAATCATTGTTCCAGTATTATTACTTGTGTTAAGATTTTTATAGCAAGATTCCTTGGTTTTACAAAAATTAAAATATAAAACCATTGTTTTTTTTAAAAAAAAAATTCTTGCTTAAAATTCTAAAACATAAAATTCTTGGTTTTCTATCCGAAAATGGCTTCAAATTTTGCATGAAGATTCCATGTGTTTACAAAGCAACTTCGATTTCTGCTAAGAATGTCTGGTGTTTCTCTCACCCTGTACACATTCGTGGTAAATCTTAAGAGTAAATAAAAAATCCCTAGGCGAAATTTTGTCTGTTTTAGCTATATGTCTTCTGACAGGTTTTTTCACTCTCGTGTTATATTTCCCATAGTTTTTTACGTTGAAAGGTTTTTAACACTTCTGACAATTCCCGTAAATAAAGATGGATGACGAGTCGTTAAGCACGTCTTTTCTTCTGTAGGTTCTGCCACTTTTTATTTGCTGATCGAAATTGGAAAATCATTTAATGGAATCAATTTCTACTTTTTCTTCTTCCTTTTTTTTTACTTTTCCCTAGCATGGATTCAGAAAATGGTGCCAAAAAGATGTTTTTTGTGGAAATATTTAGTTTACGGATTTTGGTGGCTATGTTTGAATCATCTAAAATCATGAATTTAGTTCAGACTGTTGCACAGTGTTTTACAGTGTTATGTAAAACATGGAAAAGTCAGGGAACTTAAAAAATTTCCTGAAAAGTATGACGATTTCATGTTGTGGCGATCCAAAATTGATGCTTATACATTGTACATGGTTAGCTCAGGTCCATTTGGAAACATTTTTAATTTTCCCAGTACAAAGTTGCAAAATTTGCAACAGTTTCTGAGGACAAATTTGCCAAAATTGTGCACCTTTTCCGAATTCCTGCAATTTTTTTAAAATTTTTTAAATGTTTATTTTCAAAATGGTCTTTAGTAGATTTTGCAAAATATTTTACTCTGTCGATTATGAAAAATGTCATTTTTGACATTATCATTAGTCAGGGAAATTTTCTTAAAACCTGGAAAAAAAAGTAGAAAATGAAATTTCTGGAGGAACCCTGTCGCATGTCTTTTAACATGTTTAATTTTCATATTATAAGGCTTTTTATTCTACAGGTTATAGACATTTTAATACTGTATATAGCACGTAAAATATTTGGTTGATATCCATTGTCGAATTTTATTGATATTAAAGGAAATGTTAGCTTTGTTCGTAGGTCTAAGAAAGATTGCTTGACGATTTTTTTTTTAAATTTCAGAACCTCGGAAGACGGTGACAGCAAATTAACCCAGACGCCACCTCAAGGTAAGATACTTGAAAATATTTATTAAAAAATCTTATGTGAACATTAGCTTGTAATAATTAAACTTACTATAAAGGTAAAATATGAATATGAGAAATTCGCAACTAGTGAAATACGTAAAATTGGTTGATAAAATGTGAAATCGTATACTCAAAATAACAGTAAAGAAACATTTAAACATTCGGACAAGAATTCATAAGCTTGCTTAGCACAATTCGTGCAGGATTTACTTGGAGTGATCAAAACTATCGGAAATTCTATTTAATTTCGTAGAATTTAAATGTCATTCAATAGCGTTTCTTGGAGTCGCCAAAATTGCATTGTACTTGGAGTGTCTAATTTAACCCAATGTAAAATTTTTATCCTGGAAATTAGAGGTACGTACATGTATAATTAAGTTTTTTCAAAATTTATTAACTTTTTTTTTCAATGTTAATAACATTTTTAAGCATGATCTACGTCAGTACCATCGAATGTGTTTATTTTTAATACCATTTTTTAAATTTGTTTCTGGAAAACTTACAATCCAAGCCCAATATTTTTTAACATTGAATGAATTTGCCAAAATAATCATGGCTTTCAAAAATTACTGATAATGATGTGTCGAAATTCCCAGAATTTCTCTAGATTTTCAAACAACTCCCGGTTTAGGGTACACTTATTTATATGCCCAGATTCGGCAAACTAAACCATTCTTATTATTTTTATCATTTTTGTGTGTTGTTTTTCCGAAGAACACCAAGCATCGAAAAGAAATACATTTGATAGTGTGGATTAATTGGAACATTTCAAAATATATATTGCATTATCAACGTTCATTTTAAACTTGACGAGAATGAAATGACGACCATATCTTTTGAAAGTGCTTATCAACATACATTTAAATAACTCAAAATGTATCATGAAAATACACTTAAAAATGCATTTTAATCACTCAAGATGTATTTTGAAAATGCATAGCAATGTTTCAATCTCTACCTGCATTTCTTAAAACTGTGAACATTTGTTTGGAAAACCATGCAGATTGCGGAAGCACGTTGTCTTATAAGCTTCACCCATAGATGGCAGCACCTTAGGTATCATGTCAAGACGAAATCATTCGTATAGATTCAGTATAATAAAGTATGCCGACTCCGGGTGTTTCGGTATGGAAAGCATGCTAGCAGCGCCGCGTGGCGTTGCTTTAGTAAAGCTAAACAACCTGCTCTAACACCCACGTTATTACCCCGATGTTTAAAGTCGGATAACGGCGTATTTCGTATTTGAGAATGAAATTAATACTTTTAATACACTGCAAAATATATATATATATAATTAATAAATGACAGCGCCGCATCTTTAAATATACACGCAGTAGCGTTACAAGATTAACAATTACGCCATCCTCGTTGATAACCCCCTTTGCACCAATGGTATAGGGTGGTAAAAAAAAATTGTATTTTACGAAAATATGTAAATTTACTAAATGTTTGATACATTACATGGTCAGTGGAAATAATTGTCTATTTTCTCACCCATCTGTGGATTTCATTAAAAGTGTGCTAATTTTATTACACATATTTGCGAAATTTTTAAACTTTCCCAAAAGTTTGTGCAATTTTGGAAAAAAACTTGTAAATTTTCCAAAAGAAAAATATTTGAGAAATTTGTCAAATATTGAGAAAGGGGTGGGCGTGACATTTGGTAGTGTTTGCTGTTTATTTTTTATTATTATTATTTATTTCTCATCACTGTAACTATAGCTGGTATTGTATTGTATTGTATTCACCCATTACGAAGTCAATACACGTTTGGAGAGTGGAAAAAAAAATACTATACACCACCTCTAGTCACTTCTAATAATACTAAACAAAATTTGTCCAATTGTCAATTAGATATTTGATGCCCTAAGTCTAAATATTTAAAAAAAATTAATACATCATTTTTTAATACATTTCAATTAAATTTGTTAGAATATTTTAACAAAAAAGGAACGTTTTTTGCTAAACATAAGGTGTTTGTTTCCATATCCTTTTAACATGCAACGCTTCCGTTTACAAGCTGGGGGAAAAGTTTTGCTAAAGCAATGCGAGGTGGCGCAGCAACCCTGTTTGCCACTCAAACATCTAAGTACCGACACGGAGTCGGCATACTGTATTAATTATACTGTGGTATAAATCTCTGAAGCCTGGTGCGCGTGCAAATTTGCCATTTTTTTCTCATTTTGGTCATTTACGAATGGCAGAATTGCTTTCAAGAAATGCGATATCACACCGAGCACGTTGCCTCTCGCACTTCACATACGGTAGGTGGCAATACCCTAGGTAGCACCTTCAGGGGCCGTTCAAAAAGGACGTCCTCATGTAGGGGGTAGCGGGGGATAGGTTGAGACACGGACACAATGTGGTCAGGGGGAGGGAGGGGGTTATGACATCTCGTACGTCCACTTAAAAAAAAAATTGCTAAAGTCAATAAACAGGATACATACCTCAAGTCCCGTACCTCCAGAGCACTTAAAACCTCGATCAGCAAAATTTTCATTTTTCTCGAGCATAAATAAATTTTCAACCTTTCCCGAGGTCAGCTTTACAAATTTTTCACGTTTTCTCGAAGTCAAATTTGCAAAAATTTGCAACATTTTCCACCTTTTCCCAAGTACAAATTTTCAACGTTTTCAGTTGTTTTCGAGTAAAGATTTGTCAAATTTTCAACAGTTTCCGAGAAGAAATTTGCAAAATTTCCAACAGATTCCGAGGACAAATTGGCAAAATTCTCAACCTTTTCAGAGTAGAAAATTTACGTTTTCCGAGTACAAATTTGCAAAACTTTCAAAATTTTCCAAATACTCGCATTTTTTTAAAGTTTCGGACGTCCGATTGGAGAATTTGGAGGGGAGGGTCCTGATTGACAAGACACAATGCGGACTGCCGGTACAGGGGGTAGGGGGTAGTCCAATTTTGGGCAAATTTTGAGGACGTCTTTTTTGAATTGCCCCTAAAGCGGGATCAACCGGTAAAGCCCCGAAGCTGGGTGCGCATGCAAATTTTTTTTTTCCCATTTAGGGCATTTAGGAATGACAGAATTGCATTCTCGGTAATGCGATATTACATGTATAGATGACGTAACTCAAACGCTCGAAGCTCCCCTCTCAGGCGTGTTCATCTTTGTCTCATCATCGCGCATTTTTTTATCCACCCCCGCCGCCACGATCATCTCCCTGCATGGTAATTCCCCTCTCGCATCGACTTACCTTTGATACACTCTCATAAGCCTTATTAATGTCGCATAAAAGGCAGCTAATTCTCGGGGCCCTGTATCCCCGCTCCTGGGAGCGCCCCTGCGGATTGCCGCATTTTCTTACACGTGTCGCTGCCGTGATAAGTACGAGCTCATTGGCGTACAATAACGAGCTTTGCATGATGGGCTCCCTTCCAATTTCTGCAGAAATTCGATTTATAGTCGCGTTTCTGGTTTCCAGCTTCCGTTGCATGCGATGCGAGAATTGCAAATGACGCTGAAAATCAAAGTGCTCTAAAAAAAAAACATAACTGGGAGTTTAAAGACTTTAAAGACGATGCTGGGTTGGGTGGAGGCACCCCGCTCCTCTCCACAATCATAATGCTGTGAAAGTGCAGGTATTCAGAACTGTTCAGTTGCACCTGACATATAGTTGCAAACATTGCATAGTTAGTTGCACACAGGACAGTTGCATATGTTTCACACAATACAGTTGCACACGTTGAGCACAAAACAGTTACACTCGTTGACCACAGAACCGTTGCTCTCGTTTCACGCAAGATAGTTGCACTCAAGACAGTTTCGTTCGTTGCACACAAGACAGTTGTACTCGTTGCATACAAGATAGGTTCACTCGTTGCATACTTGAGTTTCACTCGTTGCAGTTTGCATGCACGCAAGAAAGTTGCACTCGATGTACGCAAGACAGCTGAACTCATTGCACACAAGCTAGGTATTTACACTCGTTGCACACACGGCAATTTCACTCGTTGCACATGCGACATTTGCACGCGTTTCACACAAGACAGCTAGTTGCACTCGATGAGCTCAAGACAGTTACACTCGTTGACCCCAAGACCGCTCCTCTTGTTTCACACAAGATAGTTTCACTCAAGACAGTTTCACTCGTTGCACACAAGACAGTTGCACTCATTGCACATTAGACAGTTGAATTCGTTGCACAGAAAACAGTTGCACTCGTTGCATACAAGATAGGTTCAATCATTGCACTAAAGACATGCAGTTTCACGATACAAGACGCATAGTTGCACTCTTTGCACACAAGGCAGTTTCACTCGTTGTACGCAGGACAGTTGAACACATTGCACACAAGGTATTTACACTCGTTGCACACACGACAGTTTCACTCGTTGCACGCGTTTCACACAACAGTTGTACGCTTTGCACACAAGACAGTTGCATTCGTTGCACGCCAGACAGTTTCAGTCGTTGCACACAAGACAGTTATATAAAGTTTCGCACTCTTTTATTTTCATTCAGAATAGCAGAACTGCGAAAAATAAGACATTACATAGTGGGCTGTCCATCTTAGGATTTATACTTTTTTCTCATTGATTAAAAAAAACGACAAGAAAGTCAAAGTAAATGTTGAATAAATTAATGCATTTCAAAACTTCTTTATCTTATACAGTCGGACATTTTTGCACATCATGCATCATGAAGTTCCCGAATCAAGATCCGATTTGTCATACTGGCATTGTTGATAATTAAAAAAAGAAATAGAATTAAAAAAAATCGAGAACTGTTCTCTGCAAAGCCTATCCTGTAGCGCTTCCACCAAAAATCGAATTAGAAAAACTCAGCTTGGCTGGTGATTATTCATTTAAAATCTTGCTGCATGCATAATGAACGTTCGGCTTTCCTAAATTTGAATAAATATTTATCGATGCGTGATAACACCAAGTTGAGAATAACCATATGCGACTAGTTGAGGCGGGATTCCGACGACAATATGTGGGGTTTGGGGGAGGGAAATATTTGCATTGAAATTGCTCGCACTAGCTTGTTTTGGCATTTAAGATTCGGTGGAAAAGCTTGTCGGGACATGTTTGAAATAAATCAATGCTATTTCGGTGCTTGTGCTCTAGACGCCTTGTGACAAATGATATGCAAATGAACGCCTTTTTTCCCCTCAAGTCAACTTGCATTTTCACAATGTGCGCGCCTGTGTAACTCAGCTTTTGACAAATTGGGCACCCAAGCCGTTATTAGCCAAACTGCCTAAATTTAGAATGGCATTTTGACCCGAATTGGCAGACACTCCTTGAAGTCTCTGGATTTTTGTATCCACAAATTGAAATGTTTCGATATACCATCGATCTGTGAATCGTTTCCAAAAAATGCACTAAATTAGGATAAAGGGGCATAAAAGGAAAAGTGGAATAATGGTAGAAAGTACAAGTGGAAGACAGTGATGTAAGGAGGAATTGGGGATACTGTAACACTAAGAATAGGATGGATGAATGGAATGACGGGAATGAGCAAGGAGGAAAAGAAGCAAGGACAGGGAGGGAAACATGAAATTGAGTCTGGGAATAAATAAGTTTGAGATTATTCTAAGAGTGAATTAGTAGATAATAAGCAGAAAAATGAGGGAACTGGAGAGAATAGGTCAGAAAAAAGGAAATGGAAGGATGGCGTTTGGAAGGTTGATCATAATGAAATGAAGGTTATGAAGGTTGAACATAATGCAATGTATTGAATGAGGAAAAAGCGAAAAATGAATGAAAAGGGATGTGACTATGTCACCCCCAGGCAATGCATTTCAAAAATACATTTGAAACTATTTTGAAAAAGGAAACGCATGCATATGTTTAACAAATATATTTTGTGTTATTAAAATGCATTTAATACACATTTTGAAAAGCAATGATGAAAATAGATTATGAAATGCATTGATGAGAATGCAAAGAATGGTGTGGAGAATAGAGATTTGGAACTAAATGGGGTGAAACAGGTGACATGGAACAAAGGATACAAGTGTATTGGGGTAAGTGTAGTAGAAATTGGGAACTAATTGGGGTGAAACAGGTGACATGGAACAAAGAATACAAGTGTATTGGGGTAAGTGTAGTAGAAATTTGGAACTAATTGGGGTGAAACAGGTGGCAATGAACAAAATGAGTTAAAATGGAATGGGATAAACCATATAATGATGAAATGTATATCTTTTCACTGAGGGACTAAAAAGAAAATGGTAAGAATTTTTGAATTGGAGGTGAGGAGAGTAGAAATTTGGAACTAAATGGGGTGAAACAGGTGGCAAGGAACAAAGGATAAAAGTAGATTGGTGTAAGTGTAGTAGAAATTGGGAACTAATTGGGACAAAACAGGTGCTGAGGTGGCAATGAACAAAATGAGTCAAAATAGATTAGGGAAACCATATAATGATGAAATGTATTTCTTTTTAATGCGGGACTATAAAGAAAACTGGTGAGAATTTTCCCATTGAAGGTAATGGGAGTAGAAATTATGAGCTATATTGGGGGTGGGGGTTGTGCGGCAAGGAACAAAGGATACAAGTGGATTGGGAGAAACCATAAAATGATCATGGATTAATAATTTAAAAAAAAGCTGACAATGAGGCAGTACATAAATGGAATTTCAATTCAGTTCAAATCAGTATCCTACTGTCAGCAAATAAATGCCATATGGTAGGGGGATCTCGCCCTATCTTGGACATAATTATATCAAGTTGACAAGAAAAGAAAGTTCTTGGGAAAAACTTTATATGGCAAGCAGGAAATAGAAAAAAACGGAAGATTGAATAAAACAGTAGAAGACAATGAACAAGAAATGCAGTTAGTTTGAGAGGAAGATTGATGTAGGTTTGAGATTCGGAAATGGTCAGAGATATGCCGGTGTGATTATGAATAAAATTACATCATTAATGTTACACATGTGAAGCTTACTGGTCCCGGTTTGAAGCCAAAATATCACAGATTGTCCAAGATTTTTCAATATTGTTTTTTTTTTTTTTCTTGTAGGCTTCTTGCGATTTGAGAAGTCACTGAGCAACGTCACCAAGAAAACTGGGGACAACATAAAATTGAT
>JAQGAO010003613.1:0-16666 GCA_034697705.1 Ommatoiulus sabulosus | reverse complement strand
TTTTACTGATCAGCTTCTTTGAATTAGACGGATATTGATTCTAAACTTGAGGTAAGAATTTCTTCCCTGTCAAAATGTGGGTTTATTTTTAGTTGCCTGATTTTTCTCCGAAATGATGAGATTTGGAATTACCGATTGATTTACTCTTGAAAATAACCACGCGGCAATTTTTTTCTGATTTGCCTTGCATCAAGATCTTTCGTGATGTGACCCTATGCTATGCTAAAGTTAGATGGTTTTTCTTTGCAGAAACTGAGCTTTGCTTTGCTGAGTGCATAGCTTAAGGAGTTTCCAAGATGAAAATTGGCATTGCAGTTGATGACGCTTATTCTGGCTGCTTTTTTACTGATCAGCTTCTTTGAATTAGACGGATATTGATTCTAAACTTGAGGTAAGAATTTCTTCCCTGTCAAAATGGGGGTTTATTTTTAGTTGCCTGATTTTTCTCCGGAATGATGAGATTTGGAATTACCGATTGATTTACTCTTGAAAATAACCACGCGGCGATTTCTTCTGATTTGCCTCACATCACAATCTTTTGCAAGGGCTCTTGTGCTATGCTAAAACCAGGTGGTTTTTCTTTGTAGAAACTGAGCTTGACTTCGCTAATATCTAAAGTCGTTTTCCGCGTTGCTGTCCTTTAAAACAGGTGAATTAACCTTTCACTTTGCTACCTGTCTTGCTTAAAAGGATTTACATGATGAAAAACGGAATTACCGTTTGACTTAAACGATGAAACTTAATTCTGGCTGCTTTTTTTACTGACCCTGTGTGTGGTTGGCCTGCCTGCTGCTAAGACTACCTTCGTTTTTTAAACATTTGAAATGTTTGCAGGTTTGAAGACTCACTTTATGGATTGATCAATGTCGAAGAATCTTGTTTTGTATAACGTATTGAATAAAGCGATGTATTTTTTAAATCTAAGACGCATCATCTTTCTGCTGGTTTTAATGAGTTGATCAGAAAATTTCCTCAACTTTAGTGGTTCTGCAAAGTCCATTTGTTCTAGTTTTCAAGAGGGAACATAACGCGCTTTTGGTCAGTAGGTCCAGTTTGGGGAGATGTATGCATCACTTGCTTGCAGATTTCATCCAATTTAATCCTAATTGCGAATTTTCTAGTTCTAACACATTTTTCCTTTTTTCTGAAATGGTTGCAGAATTCTTAAGGCAGTTTTTGGGAAGTTTCCAATATATTGGTAATGTTGATACATTAGTTGGTTTAAAAACTGCAATAACCTTCAATTGATTATTTAACCTAGTTAGGGAGACGATCTTGCACATGTGCTAACATGTCTGTTAAAGCTCAATTTGCATAGCTTCTGTCATAAGTATGTACTCGAACGGATGGCCTTTTAAAAATGGTCATAGCAATTGTGCTGACCCTCTTTGATAAAGGAGGTCTGTGATTGACTTGACCAATTGCAGATGTGAAGGGGAAAATCTTGGGTTAGAACTGCGCCTGAAATGTGCAAGTCTGTCACAAACGTGCTTTTCTAACTTGTACTTACTGACCAAGTGTTCATTTTCTTTCATAAACAATAAAACAAATGCAAGGCCCAAGGCCCTAAGACGCTGCGCACTTGGTGATCGTAGCGGTTTTATTTACTCTTGATTATATGAGAAGATTAATTGGTCATGACGTCAAAATTGATGAACAGGCTTTTGTGTTATAGGGGAAAAAACTAGAATAACTTGCACCACAATTAACTGGGTGAAGCATACTGAATTTCATTTTTTCTGCTTGAATTTTGCCTGAAGTTCGTTGATATTAGCTCTTACATTATCATACCAAAAAGGAAACGTGGCGGAACTTTCTGATACTTCTTCCTACATGTTTCTGAGTGTTTAGGAAATTCCCTTATTGCAATTTCCATAAAAAGCAGTAACGATCACGGGGAATTTGGCAACACGAGTAAATATTTCTGCTTTTGTAAGATACTGTCTGCAAACACGTATTTGCTGCCTAGAAAAGAGAAAACTAGAATAAGTTGCTGTTATAAGTTGCGTGTCTGGTGTGGACAGGGTTTGTTTCCAGAAACAACTGGCAGAGAAACATTCCTCTAGGCTGTATTTTACACCATCCATCTTTTGTAAAGGCCAACTCGATAAGAAAAAGTAATCAGTTTTGAACAACTGACTTTTTAGCAGTTCTTGTTGAATAACGGAATAACCTTGACACAATTTATAAACCACCAATTCACAAAGATAAAGTTTAATTAAATGCATGTAAGTTGTAATAAGCGCCAATGAAATAAATGGAAAGTGAGTCAAATGAGGAAATTAAACGCGCAATAACTATATTGCACCACAAAAATAAAATGTAAGCCTCTGCTATTTAAACATGGAAGAACGTTGGTTTCAAAATAAAATGTGACCCATTTTACAAAGTCTCTTTCCTCTCGATCACCAACTTGATGAGATTGCTGTCAACGAGATTCTGGTAGGCGAGCTCAGGTAAGCCAGTATCTGAGTTGTAGACTAGTAAATCCACTTTGACCGGAGAACCGCAACTCTGATAATGAGAAGAAAAGGCATAGATCAGTACCGAGATGGGATCTGTTTCCACATTTCTTTTTGCTGGGGCAATAGTTTATCGAGAAAAATGTGACAATTTGAAGGGGTCTATGTAGTACACGTGTTTTGTATGGAGAGAGGTTCTTAACACTGCACAGGGGCCATTCAATAATGAAGTTCTTTCTACATTTTTGATGGGCAATCTCTAATTCCTGTGCTAAGAATGAGGTTTTTTTTGGGAATCCATAAATCACGTTGACAAATTATGTTTTGCATTCTTACTTTGACGATGGCGTGCAGTTCCTCTTCTTCGTAGATGCTCGTGAACTTTTCTATAATCTCGTTGCTCCACTCATCTACTGGGGCCACCTGGTGGAGCTGGCACCTGATGGCCTGCTTGGGCAGCTCGAGAAGCTCGCCGGGCAGGACCCTTAATCTGAAGGCGTAAAAATAGATATCTTAGTTTTCTTAAAACTGTTCTTTAAAAGGTTTGAAACGGGGCTTATCATCCTCGAACTTGGGATGAATGCCAAACCCACCCTACCTATCCATAGAAAGCAACTCAATGTTGCCAAAATCGACGTAGAAGACGGCCACATTGTTTTCCTCTGCCTCTTCTTCGTGCTCAACAATCACTGCTCTGAACCACAATCCGTTGTAAGGCGCGCAGCACACCAGGCCCACCTTGGCTTCGACCACGGTGGGCCAATTTTCCGCTGCCTCATTCATCATGTCCGAGAAGAGCTGCAGCAAGTAGCAGTGGCTGGCGATCTCTTTTTGGTATTCACTCTGATCGCTTTCCTCGCTCGTCAGGCGCTGAACGTAAAACTTAAAAAACAAAAGCTGCCATGAAATGACTGCGCGGAAGCAGCCTGCATACGAAATGCCTAAAAAGCTGAGTAAATTACCACGTTCGGACCGAGGATTTCGCTGACGACGACTCTGAAGGTTTCACCGAATGGCACCTGATCCAGGTCCTTGTAAGCGACCGGTTCTTCTGTCGCTTCCTGAAGAGTGAAAGACAATGAGCTTAGCACCCAGCCAAGGCAATCCCAAAGTCCACACCAGCAATGTAAACATTTTAGGAACACATTGTTGTACTAACAAAGGAGTATAACTTTGAAATCTATTTTCCCCCTCGCAGTATTGGATCTTCGGACCACATGCCAATCGTTTATCTCTTTAAACTTTGATTTAAATTGGCAAAATCCAAATCCCTCGTGCGAAGATTTGAAAGTCTTCGCTAAGTTCTTTGTGGGTGAGATTTTGAATTCTTTCCAACTTAAATTTATTTTTTAAACATAAGTGGGAGAATTTTAAATTATATAAATGTATTAAAACAAACCAAAGGTAAATGAATTAAACTAAGTGGGGAAAATAAGTCTTAAAGTTATAATCCTTCCTTAAAAACAAAGTGAACAGTTCTCGCATCTTACTCCATCTAGAAATCCCTTTTAATAATTACTAAATTAATTTTCCACTGATGTGTTATGCAAACTTTCAAAGCCTTTATACATGTATATACTACGTAATCTTTTTTTATAAACAAAATGCAGGAATGACTTAAAACTAAACTTTAACACTGATAGTTTTGCATTTGATTTTGGTTTTGGAACAAATAAACCGTGGAAATTTAAATTTCACAAAAATAATAAGTGTGTGGGGGAAAAGAATTTTTGAAGACCTTTACACGTCATAATAAAGCAAAAGTATAATCTGGGCTCATAATAATAGTAAAAATAATCAGGTAATCTTTAGCATTCCATGGGATTCTACTAAAAGCTTTTCCTGGTTCTTACCTCCTCAACGATGTAGACATCTTCCAACTCCACGTCATCTTCGGCCTTGACATAGACAGCGTAGCCCATATCCACCATCGTTTGTTCCACCGTCACATTGGGAACCAAGCTCAGGCTGATCTTCGGATTTTCTCCCTTAGGCAATGCCTTGCCATGTAGGAAAAGTTGAAACAACGGTTAGAACTGATGTCTAGGTGATAAAGCAGGTCAAAATGTACCACTCGAGATACTTGCCATGACCACCGCATTGTACTCTTTCTCGCAGATCAGTTTGTGGACGAAATCCAGTGCTTGTTTGGTCCACCTGCCATTGTCGGATACCTGCGAACGTTGAATCAAATATTTGAAATGTTGAATTTAAATGCACGTTTTTGAGGAAAATATGTTCAGGATCTTTCTGAATATTATATCACAAAAAAGTACTGATAGCTTTCGATTGACCAGAACTACGTAATCCCATATTTTTATCCCTAATCATGTTGGGAATTTTTTTTTTAATGTTTTGTGATCAACGATGTGAAAAGATCGAAGGAGATGAATTCTGAAGGGTAAAATTTTGTTTCGACGTGCCCTTAAGAAGCACAGTGAACCTGCTGATCATCATACCGGCGCAATACCATACAGGTCACAGTGGAATGCCTGCTGTGGCGTCTCCTCCAGGATGACCTCCTTCCTGAGCTTCGCCGGATTCATAGTCTCCTCGTTGCCATAGTCGATGAAGTGAACAGTGACCATGCCGTCTTTGACTTTCTCCACTTTGGCGCGATACCATCCTTCATCCTGTTGAAACTGGGCGATACACATTTGATCAGGTAACCAGTAGAGGTCATGCGACAGTGGCACGGTGCCATCATACTTCTCCTTCAGTGAGAGGGTGATGTATTCCAGAGTGGGTCCATCTTGGAATTGAAATCAAGAAACATGAGTGACGAACAAAAAAAGATGTCTTAGAAATAAATGTAACTTTGATTTCTTGGGGTGTTTGATATTTCACAAGTGGTGGCATATATCATGAATATAGGACATTTATTATAAAAAGAATGTCTTGTGACACTTCCTGCACGTCAATTAAATGTCAGAATAAGCAAAGCCTTGGCCTTCGTGACAGCGTCTGCCCCAAGTGGCCAACTTTCCCTTTCCTCGTCACTTTAAAACTGTCTCTTACTTTTGATTTTATCATGAAGGCATATTCCCCCTTCGTAATTGACATTCGTTGGGAATGCGGTGAATTTCTGTCCAACCTTCAATCTGGGCTGTGGTGGAGGCCATTGCTTTTCAGTCATTCCTAGTTGTTTTTGCAGCAGTTCAGCATCGGTATCACTGGCTCCCAGTTCGCTGAGTTCTGTGCCGTTCAAGTTCTCAATCGACTTGCTGAAGCTGAATGCCTCGGCTGGCGTTCTACTGTGAAGATGAATACAAAAAAAAATTAAAGGGTTCTTCCTGAAATTGTAGAACTTACAAAACTTTATTTGTCACACAACAAATATGTAAAAGTTAAGTTTTCCTCTTATTTTCCCACAACATACCTTCGGACCGGCAGAGCGAGACCCTCTTCGACCAGTTTCTCAGCGAAAGAAACCTCGGTCTCTATGATAGGTTCCAGAGCGCCGGGCTTTTTGATTTCCTTGCCGAAAACGTGCACCGGCATCCCGTCGGTCACCGGTCCCTGAAAACGCAACCCTGCAAATTAGCGAACACGAACTACCAGACTGCCATGTGATTTTGCTTCATGACTCACCATCTTCTTCATGTAGATGGGCTTGAACTTATCGGCCAACTCCTTCAGAAAAGTGTTGGTCATTACTGGCCACTTGCTGCCACCACCGGGCGCTAGGATTCCCACCAGGTGGCAGCGGAAAGCGTATTTCTGGTCCACGAGGAACTCTTCCAAGATGACCCTCAGCTTATCTGTTTTCACAGTCAGTGTGTTTCCGTAGTCAAACAGAAAAACCTGTTGCGTGGGAAGAAACCGATTAAACTTGGGTAAAGATGTCGAGAGGTTAGACTCGTCAGAGAATTGGGTGGATAAATTTACAGCAAATGTTTGGGGAAAAAAAAGAAAATTTATAAGTAAATTTTTGGTTAAAACCAAGAAATTTGTAGAAAAAAATCAGTCAAAACAAAATACAATGGGAAAATTCATAGGACATTTTCGGAAAACCGTGAAAAATCTGTAGAAAGTAAGGGATCCCTATAAACTGATAAATGTGTCTCCACAATGCATTACCTCTACTGTATCCCCATCACATTTCTTCTGAATTTTTCCACGGTACCATAATTTATTTTCGAAATCAAAGACTGCACAAAATTCATCGCAACTCCATGGGGTGTCATCAGGTTCGGTGTTTTTGTAAACCTTTTGAAGGGCTTTGGACAAACTTCAAAAATAAACATGCCAACAATTTAGATGCAGAATGCACCACTTATTAGATGCTAATAGTGGTAGTGGTCAATTTTCATGACCGCTGACCGCTTTTGAACCGTCTGTTCAAATATCATTGGATTTTCTTTTCCCATTTTTATGCTTCCTTCTGTCCTCTTTCGTTTTCTTGTTCATTGTTTAAATTATGATCTGGCAAATTGCGTTCACTCCACTCACTCACCCAGTCTGACTGCCAGTGACTGACTGAAGCTCTCAGCAAGTGGGAAAAAAATTCACGCATGCACATGAAGGTCCTCAATGGGAGGACACCTCCCGTGCATCATTTGTTTCCGCAGGAAAAATTAGGGTCTGCTACTTTTTGAACAGACCTAGTATTCTGTAAACAAGAAGATGAAAGCGAACCAAATGATGCATAAAAATGGGAATAACAAAACAAAAATTTCGGCAAGTATCTCGAAAAACAAGATGCCAATGTCTCGTTGTTAGCATTAAAAGGGATTTCAAACTTATACTGTAATGTTTTTGTAATTTTCAGTATTTTTTTCTCCCCACATTTTCATTGTATATCTTCGAATTGTTTATAGGAGCATCACTTTTTCCTTACGTTTCCAACTCTTGGTAGGTGCCCACCAATTGAGCATACATCTCATCGGGAGAAACAACGTGGCTGAGGCGTACCATAAGCGTGGTTTGCGAAATTCTGAAATCTGGGTCAACAATTTGAGCTGTGGTAGGCAGATCCTTAGCAGATTCTTCCTTTTCTGCAGTTTTCAATGTGATCTTTTCGATGTCGCTAGAGCGAGACATTGATGATGTCAGATTAACGCACATGGAAAAGATTTCCTCTACTGTTTTTTCCAATATTTCATTACCTCGTGCTGATGGGTTCGGCAAATCCTTTCACAACCAATTCTGCATTCAAACAAATCTTGGGCTTCGTGCTCGTGTACAGTGACACTACCAGTTTTTTTTCGACAATCTCTGAAAGTTGTCATATAAATATGTGATTACGGTTACCTGTAAACCCATTTGCCGTAAGGAGTCAGTTTTCTCCTATCGATGAGGTGCAAAAACGCACGAAGAAATCCTTCATCTACTGTCCCGCTGTATCTCTATTGGTTTCATTACTATCGCCATCAGAAATTTTATAGTTTTTAAGGCATTTCCAGATTTAGTATTGTATTTAAACTAAATTTGTTTTACTCAGTGAAATAACAGTTTTATGCTGACTTGAATGATGTTTTTTTCAAAAATTTTAACCAGCTAAGCGAGGGAAATTTCCAGGAAATTTTTATCCAAGAAATTAGTTGACCATCGCAGCAAATGTTTGAAAATAGACCTGCTAGTCTGGTGTTATGTTCTTCTATGAAGATTGTACTTAAATACCATAATCTTTCATGAATTTAATGAAATTTACCTTCAATGATCAATCTCATCACCTTATCCGTTACTTGTGAATAAAAATATAATTTGGCCTAAAAAGACGAATACGAGTTAGTGCAACCTTAATTACTAAATAATCGAGCAATTCCAAATTGTGTGGCATACTTCATCAGACCATTCTCTTCTGGCTTCTTCGTCACTTTCTACTTCTGCATTGTCCACGCATCTTGGCTGGACGTTGGTTAACCTGCATTCAATGGCCTGGAGAAAATAGCGGAAAAAAAGCATTCTGATTTAAGTCATAATAATTGTGATGGAGGACTATCCAGCACAGCCATATGAATACGTATGACAAGGCTGAGAATGAAATCTGAATATTAATGATAAAGATCAACAATTTGAGCCTCACCATTTTAGGCCAGATTCGGAATTTTGGAAACAGCTGCTTGATCTGGCTGTGGTTGACAACTTCCGTGTTGCCATAATCGACATAAAAGATCTCCACCTTTTCTTCATCCAACACGTTGAGTACTTCCGCTCGATACCAGCGTTGATCATGGAACTGGGCTTTACAAACCATGCCTGAGGGAAAAATAGATAGTTATGAAAACTTCCATTCGGGCGAAATCAGCATCCTAAGAAATCCGACGTACCTTTGCGAGGTCCGCCAAGCTGCAAATCACAATGGTCTTCAGATGGCCGACTTGTTCTGTAATTAACGTTCATCTGCTTCAGGATCTCCGTCAAACTTGAACTATACTGAAAAGGTGATAAGCATTGCGAAATGTTAGATGCAGATTGTGAGCCAGATCAATGCCGACAGAAATTGCAATTTCTATCCTTCTAGGATATACATTTGATAGACGAGTTTGATTAAAGTTTTCCGAAAATAGTGCAATTCAAAGTAATGCTCCGAAAACTTACATTAGCTAACTGAATGTAGAAGTGTTCCGGGCTGTTAATGTGGCTTACGATAGCGGTGACCAAGACTCCCTTTTCAGGCAACTCTGGTTCGGCGTATTTTTCCAACTCGTCTTCAGGAGATGGCAATACCTCTGCATGTTCAACGAGAAAAAAAAAACAGCTTAAGTTAATTGCCCAGAACTCCAGCCCTTCGAGCCTGCGCCAAATTTGATTTCTAGAGATTATCAACTTTCAGAAATGCCACAAATGGAATTTTCGTTAAAATGCAAGAACTGAATGTTCTGCCCAAGAATCTGGCAGCAAACTGTTTTGAGAATCCAGCATGCTTGATTTTCTCATGAAATTAGGTGAAAAGTTGGCAGTTTAATCAAGTTGCTTAAGTTACCCAAAAAAACCTTATGACTTGATGTTTATACATGTAGGCTTACATGTAATTAATGCAAAAATCGTATTGCCACACAACATAAGATGTGCATGCTATGGACCTCAAAATTTATTTTTCCCCTTTTCGAATTCGCATCAAGTTCCACATCCCAAAAATCTGCTTGAGGTAGAATACTAGAGTAAAAATCTTGACAATTTCCAGTTATCGTGGTGCAAATCGTAGGCAAGGCTTTCTGGATGAAATACAATGCTTGTACATAAAGCTGGCAGACTGTTCTCGCAAACGTATCAACAGACGTTATGATCCCTGTAGAGGGAAACCACTCACCTGAAGAATCATCCGGCACGTACGGTTTACGCGCAAAGCAGCCAAATCCCATGAAGATGAGATTGGCACGTATGGAGCTAGGGGTCTTGGAGGGCATCTGGCATCTCCCAATGTCAACGTGCAGAGTATCCCCCACAATTTCGATAATCTGAAGGAAGAAAACGGCAAACACTGAAATTTCAAAGTGGTGGCAAAAAAACATGAAAGCAAATTGCTGTATAAACTTACGGTCATTAGTGCTGGAATGTTTTTGGTGAACTGCATAAACAACTTGATGGCTTCACCACTCCATCCCATTTCCTAGCCAAGCAATAAAAAATACAGAGTTTTTGGGTGAAAAACAAAGAAGGTTTTTATAAAAAATGGAAATGCAGCCTTTTAGTAATCCACTTGTTTATGGAAAGACGAGTAGTGCTTTTTGATAAGATCGTTTAGAAACATGTTGGCGACAGTTGCAGAAAATGAAATTTGATTTTGACGTCGAATTTCTTTTGTAAAAGCGTTAGGAACAACAACTGAACAGTTCAATAAAGTTAAGGATTCATTTCGTTTGGGTTAGGGATTTTTGCAAAACAATTTTTGGAAATAATTCAAGTGGAACACTTAAACACTTTTAAGCAATTCAAGGTTTAAAAGAAAGCACTAGGGTGTTTATCGTAAACGAGGCATTTTTTCCGCTGCTTTCTCAGTTTCTCACCGTGTTTACGGGGTTGATATCATGTAAACTGCACCTAATAGCCAATGCGGGAAGGGCGGTGAATTCCATAGGGATTCTATACAACCTTTAATTGGAAATGACAGAAACGTGTCATGGTTAAGTTTCGTCGCTACTACATTATCAGCATTAACGCTGCGCGTGTTGTTCATTTACCTATCCTTATAGATATTTTCGGTATTGCCATGGTCAATGAAAAGTGCTACCACTTTAACTCCCTGACCAGCGGTCTCTCCTCTAGACTGATTGAGAACCTCGGTGACAAGAGCACGGCCGTAGCACTTGAGAATTCTATTAAAGGCCAAGCATAGATCACCTGCAAGAGAGAGAAAAACAGAAAATTGTGAATTAATTGTAACGTCATTTGAATTTCTCAACAAAACAGACTGCTTTCTAATTGGACACATTCTGAAAGCCATTTCTGCAAATAACCATACTTATTATTAGTAATTAATCTGTGATGAGAAAACAAAATTGAGAAACAGTTGTCTTCATTATGTATACCAACAATGAAGTTCATTATAATAACGTTTTGTACATAATGCACCATGCACCATAATGCACATTTTTAAAAAGATAAATAATCACCGCACATTGCATTTGTAATCTAAATGACTTTGCAAGAAAAAATGCACATATTGTATCACCTGAGCCAAATGACGTTTACCTGTATTCTTGGGAGGAAATTATCGTGTCTATTGTTTTTGTGCAACGAACTGGTGTAAAAAAACCGTTTGATTTTTGTCCTTTCATCCATAAACATTAACATTTTCGAATTAAGGAGAAAATCTGATATTTTTTCCAAAAATGTGAATTTCAAATTGCTCACATTAGATAACAAATGTTGCACAATTAAAATTTCACCATTACATGTATAAAGATGCACAGTCGACGTAAGATTAGTGACTCACCTAACTTGACCAATTCCAAAGAGGTGTTTTCCTTATTAGATGTATGGCACCACTGTTTGATACATTTTCGCAATGAATTAAAAGCCGCTTTGTCCACGCTACGCCGGATGTAAAAATGTGTCGGGTTTATGGTGTATATAACTTGCACGATTTCTGGTCTCACTGTTTGAAGCAAAGAGAATATTTCGTGAATTAAATACCTTCATTTCACAACCAGGCTCTTAAAATTGGTACAAATAACGAACTCACTAAGCGCCCAATTCCGTGGCTTCACGCTGAGACTCGCAGCTGTCTGCAAGGGATCTTGGTTGAATGTTTTCTTGTTCGCCAAGATGGTGGTGGTCTTTGAAGACTCGCTGTTGATGATATCTTCTTGAGTGCTATCATCAACATCCAATGAGTGATTGGAGAGAGATTCCAGTTCTGGGACAAAATGTAATAAAATATTATGAACAATAATTAAAAAAAAAGATTAAATGAAGATTTAAGATTATAAGATAAACCAACTGATTGCAAGTATACTTTTCCAGAGAAATGTTTCAATCAAAAATAAGCGATTTGCATGAAGGTTTGGGAAAAGAATTTTTTTTTTCTTTTTCAGAAAACAGAAATTTTGGAGACAGGGTACAGAGGTTAAATGAGTAGTTTATGAGAATTACGTTTTTAGAGATATCTCAACATAAATATACAGTGTCTAAAATATTGTGAAATCAAACCTGAAAATAGTTGTATATCAAACCGGTATTACAAATTGAAAATTTGCAGGAAAAAAAATTGGAGAAAATATTTTTAGAAGTTCAAATCCACCGAACTTGCAAAAATTGCCAAAGTTTTGGGAAATAGGAGTTTTTGACCGCATTTAGCCAATCCAGAGGTTTTACAGTGAATATTTTTTGTTTAAAATTGAGAAATATAAAAACAAATAAGTAACAACAGAAAGTAAAAACAAAGGATTTCAAGAAATTTAAAAAAATTATTGAAAAAAAATTCATTATACTTGGTCATACCTGGCATGGAAATATCTGCTGTAAAAATTTCCTCTTCCGAATCAGATTCAACGTCCTCTGAGAATAACTCCAAAGTCTCAGTAGCCACGTCTTGAATTTTTGCCATTTCTACAATGCTAGTATCGTGAAAACAAATTGAGAAAATAATTAAATTCTAACGACTACATACAGTAAAGTGGTGTTTACAGACTAAATTTGTTGAGTTTGAAAAATACCGAATTTTTTTCATAAACGTCAACTTTTGGAGATTCGAGTATTTGGTAAATATGGAATAGATTGTGCAAAAATTTTTTTTAAGGAATTTTGATTTAAGGATGCGTTTTTATAAAGAAATCATTTATTGCGATAAACGAGTTTAAAATTGCAATACTTGATAATTTCCATGTATCATTTCCAATAACCTTATTGGATCTGGAGTCACAAAAATATTTCATTCTGGAGATTTCTCACGTTATATTTTACCTCTCCGTTTTGTTGTTTTGCACTCCGTTTAGAAAAGAATGATTAGTCAGGAATGTAGAGTCAATAGCTGGTCTGAAGAAAAAATAAGAATATCACAATTTCATCTTCCTCTCTGAACTTGACTCTAATGGAGATTTTTTTTAATACCAAACTCACTTGGAAATTATGCTGTCGATTCTTGTCGACATTTCTTGTTCTGCCATTTCAAAATAGCAAGGGAGATCTTGAATCTGTGTTATTTGCTTAATCCATTCTGGACTGAGCACTTCTGTCTTGCTAAGCAAACGCTCTTCGCTATCTGGAAACGAAAATTCACGCTAAAAATATCGTTTAACAGAAAGTTTATATGGGACCCGAAATAATGAGTTGGTATTGTACCAGAAAGTAGCGCTTTCAGTCTTTGTTGGTTGTTTTCCACCTGACAAATCTGCGTGAAATAATTGAAAAAGAAAGAAAAAAATTAATCCATGTCACTCGTGATCAAACAACTGATATTCTTAGTGATCAAAAAAGATTACCACTTGATTGATGAACTTGGCTTTCTCCTCAATACTTTTTTGTACGACTTTGTTTAGTTCGTGCTCTCTGCAACAAGTATGGAAACATGTGGAATCGGTAAAGATTACCACGGGAGGAAACACGAATGTGTAGGGACATTTTATTAGCATTAATGTCATTTAAATGTTAATTGCGTTATAAAACAGGGTCATTACACTGCATATGTCTCATCATTATGTAAGGGATGTTTCATTACTTATAAAATTTCAAAAAAAAAATTTCCTGTTAAATGGTGACATTATCGTAACCCACATAAGAATATTTAAAAAAATCAATAACCTTTAATAATGCGAAAGAATAATCATATTTTGAGGAAAACGTTTTAAGTTTTATCAAATCATTCATACTACAGTTTTATAAGGCCAGCATTAAAAAAAAAATAGGAATTGATACTAAATTATAGGAATGTGTGCAGTATAGAAGGAAAGAATTAAAGCAAGGTAATTTTCTTTCAAAATATTGGTTTCATATGAATTTCTTGAAAAAAAAAAAAAAAAAAAAAAAAAAAAAACATCGAAAAAAAGGGATTCTGGTATTCCTGAGTTTTTAGGCCATCTCTAAAAAAACGGCAGTGAGCTTTTAGCGTACCTTGATAGAATCGGTGATACAATTTTATGGATTATAAAAAAAATAAACTACAACAATGTGAACACAGCTGGTCTGAATTTAAGTAATTTGCAAAATTGAATTTCCCCAAACAAACCTGAGCTCTAAGATTGCGTGCAACTCGCTAAACTCCTTGTGAATTTCTATCGCCACTTTCTGAGTCCTGGCTTCAATTGCACTCGCCAATTTCTTCAGCTCCTGAAAATGGGGTAAAAAAAATGCCGTGAATTAGCATAATTTCGTCGCAAATTCCCACAGTCTCTCTCAGTCCGTTGTTTCGTTCAGTGACTTTCAGCCATCATCTTCGCTCCAATGTTTATTTTCAAAATAAAAGGCAAAAGAAAGAAGGCATTGGCAAGAAATGACATGAAAATTTCCGTCCAAAAGCAACAAAAACAGTCAAGGCAGAAATATTCATAAATAAACTGGGTAAAATTTCCGTAATTTTTTCCCCTAGAAATATTACATGTACAGTAGATCTTATTAGATAGTCGACATTCTCGCAATGTCCATAACCCGATGCACATCAAAAGTCCAGGAAGGTCTTTGTCCGAATTGTTCTTAAACTAC
The DNA here is from genome assembly GCA_034697705.1 of Ommatoiulus sabulosus. Classification (NCBI taxonomy): domain Eukaryota; kingdom Metazoa; phylum Arthropoda; class Diplopoda; order Julida; family Julidae; genus Ommatoiulus; species Ommatoiulus sabulosus. The sequence goes on along the minus strand of JAQGAO010003613.1, from coordinate 2,120 downwards.
ATTTAATAATCATGTGACATGCGTGATGAAATATTATTATTCCACCCACAATTAAGCAGGGCGATTCATTTATAAAGATTATACCGTTGTCTCTGAATGCCAACTTTAACTAGGGCGATATGGAAATGATGTGATCAGAAGTGATGATTGTGAAGATGACCATAATCGTGTACAGGAAGTGCGATATGTTAATCCCTGCGCTGTATCTACTAATCAATTCATTGAATCATGAATTCAAAAGGGGTGTAAACCGCATATAAATGTGAAATTTCATTGTTTGTAAGAAACGTACATGTACAGTATTTAAGAAAACCAAAAGCATGGTGCTAACTTAATGATGCAAATACAGGTAGATAAGACTAAAGTTTAAAAAAAAATGAAACTAACATCAGCCTAACTTTTATTTTCATTTAATTTTTCGCAGATTCGCTTCAACAGTGTGTGATTAAAAAAAACTGCAAAGAATTCAAACTTATTTCAAAAAAATTCTTTGACATATTGCCCACTTAAACAGTAAGTTTACTTTGCTCACAAGAGTCCCAATTGTGGCTCAACAAAATTCTCAATTAATAATGGTAAATCCAGCATAAAATAACTAGAACGTAAATAGACTTCAAGTCCAACAACTGCATGTCTTGGAGCCAAGCGCAGCATTTTATTATGTAAGTTAACATCTACTAATGTAAAGTTAAAACGTTCTAGTTTTTCGTATCTCATTTCGCCACTGGAATTTGGTCACTGAGAGCAGCTTTTATAAAAGGAAGCAAAAACGTGTACCGTAAAATGCTGTCGTAAATATTAAATATTGCTGCTCGCGTGCAATTTCTCCATTTCCATCACGTTACAAATACTTAAATCGAGTTTGCGAAGTTCTAAATCAGGCCAGCATAAGCCGGCCATTTCGATTTCAAATGCTTTATTCGACCACCAATGTTCTGTTTCTACAGCAACCGTGTAGAAGGAACACCTCCCATGGTGCCGTTCCAGAACTATTTTTAATTTCGGTTTTGAATGTCATTTTTTCCCCCGCAAAACGTTCGTCTTTCAACCACAAATTTTCACGGTATATTGAATTTCGAGGGTGATTTTCCTCTTGGAATCGCAGCATGCAGTGTCCGACGATTAAGGTATACGATTACTGGTTCGCAATTTGCCAGCCTTCTGCACGCCATGGCCAGAGTTGGTCAGGCAAACGGCAACGATCTTCACGACCTAGGCCTTAATTGCCACAAGAAGAAAAAAAAAATTAAAAACCGAGCATGCTTTTATGAGATGCATGGCTGCCTCGCGTCAATGCCAATTATTAAATAATTGTTTCTCATATTTTGATATAAAAAGGAGATGCGAAGCGCCAACGTCAATATTAGTTTACCAGAAACGCTCGCCTGCTTGACTTTTCTTCCTGGAATAACTTTTTGAAATACAACTCGTACAAAAAATGGCCAAAATTGTCTCCAATGCGTTCGTCATGAGGTGGACATTTCTGATGCTAGGTAAGGATTTTCGAGATTTTACTCTTTCGAGAAAGTCGGTTACAGTTTTTCATAGAAGCATTTACGATGCTATGGGTAGGAGCACGTTGAAGCTTATTCCAGTCGCTTGCCAACAAGTGTCGCTTAGTGGTAAGCGTCTGCAATACCACTAAAGCCCCGTACACACCAGAGAAAAAATGGAAATGGAAAATCAGAAATTTCTCCCTGAAAAAGTTTTCCCCGCATTGTCGTTTTGGAAAATCAAAAACCGAATTTCCATTTTTCATTTCGTTTTCCTCTCCTGTATACGGGGCTTATGCGATACTTGTTGACAAGCGACTGGAATAAGCTTCAACGTGCTCCAACCCAATCTGTTTTGTATCTACTAGTTTTTACGTTTTTGTAACAAATTGAAGCGAATGACCCTTCATCGGCGAAAAGATCAAGAGAAATAGCGGGAAGGATTCTGCAGGGTGGCAAACAAGTCCTAAAAGTCCTAAAAAAGTCCTAAAAAAATAAAAAGTCCTAAAAGTCCTAAATGCCCTCCAAAAAATCAAAGAATTGTAGCATTTTATTATAAATGTTCTTTGACAACACTGTCTTTACCTTAGTGCAAGTGCAGTATAACAATATAGTAGCTGATTCTAG
>JAQGAO010003612.1:0-16667 GCA_034697705.1 Ommatoiulus sabulosus | reverse complement strand
ATTGCAGTAGCCGCAGTAAGTTTGAAATGACAATGAAATGAAATGGTGGTGATGGACTTATGACTCACCCTGTATATTGTAATTGCGAATAATCAGTTATTAAAATTATTATAAATCTAGAATATATTTATATTAATTTATAAAATGCAAAGGAATGCAGATTTTACATTTTGGAAAAGAAAGCTAATTTGGGTAAATTTATAATGAGATGTAATGGGTCCCATGTATTTATGAGACTTGTGCCATATATTCCTATAAAGAAAATTCCTTGTAAATGGGGTCTAATATATATATATGAGACTTGTCCCATTATGACCCATGCAGAAAATTCCGTTAATAACGTGACTTTGTAAGATGCCTCACCTTGCAGTCCTCAAAAAGGATCCAGCAAAATTGGTATGAATAAAATATATTGCGATGTAATATTGTCACGCGAAATCGCGTGACACGTATTAATGCGTTGGTGCGTGGAGTACTGGAAGTTTGGAGAAGGGTCGGACAGTTTTGTCCTATCTCTCTCCAAAGACCACCTGTTATACATAAATTGCAATAAAAGGGTAGAAAGTTGGAAAAATTGCTGGTCCGGTTCTCACGGACCAGGGATTGCGACCTTATACGTTCGCGTTGACGGATGAAAGGGGTCAGAGTATTACTCTTGGACCTCCTAAGCTGAAAATAATAATGTTACGATGTGCTGAAAGACGTCAACGTGCTGCAATGATGCTGAGAAGGGTTGCAACCTTGTATATTTATGAGACTTGTCCCATTATGAACCATACAGAAAGGTCCTTTAATAACGGGACCTTTTATATTTGTGAGACTTGTCCCATTACGACCCATACGAAAAAGCCCTTTAATAATGGGACCTTGTATATTTATGAGACTTGTCACATTATATCCCATACCAAAAAACTTCTTTTAACAATGGATTCCCATTAAAACCCATGACCAATCTTATTAGGAATTTTAAATCCCATACTTGGTCCCATATGTCCCATACATCCCATATACTGTATGGGATCGTATGGAATTTTCACTTGGGATGCAGCTGAATAGAGCAAACATGAGATTTCCCTGTTTTCAAAACTCCCTCAATGAAATGGAATTCCCACACAATTGACAGGATGTGAGGTCATTAAGATCTAACATTCAGACAGCAAGTCTAATGAAATGAAATTCCCACCCTTTTGACAGGATGTGATGTCAAAAAGGTCTAACATTCAGACAGCATGTTTAAATAAGAAAATGGCTGCTTTGTAATAGAAAGGGAAAGTATTACACACACTCTTAATGTGTATTTCACAATTGCTAAGGAAGTGCTAGCTTTGAATCACATTATTCGTATTCATCAATTTAATAAAAAATTCAAGTTTAATGCAATATTTGTGAAATTTAATGTTAAAAATTGAAGACATTTCGGCAGCATGTTTAGAGAAAACATAATTACCATGTATTAACAAAAAATCATGAAACATTTCATGCAGATATAATATTGGGAAATAAAATTTCCAACCGTGACAACAACTTGGAACTTGCTACTGGTAAGAAAATTTTCATACTTTTTATAACCTACATTAGATAATACTTTTAGATAATTAAAATATTTCTCAAATTTTAGCAAAGATATAAATATATCAACTGAATTACTTTATTAAAAACTTACAGGTATACGTCAAAATGAAGTACTTGAGCTGTATCCACTGGAATACAAAGTCAAAACTCACAAGATAATCAAAAAAATTTTGTATATTGCCAACATAAGGCCTGAATTCAGATGAACTTTAAAATGCATTTAACTAGTAGGCATAATGAAGCAAACAAATTTAAAAGAATTTGGAGCCCTACAAAATTGAACGATTTTGCATCTGAAGTTAGACTTACTTTCATAATAGGTAACAGGAATGAGAAATTACATGGAGCTTTAATTGCATTTCCAGTTATACATTAGCTAGCAATGCCTTTGGTAGTGATAAAGAATCTTCTTCATTTGCTCTGTCCTTGCAGACATTGTTTGGGCAACCAGAAGGATAAATTTAAAACAAGAAATTTGGAAGTCCATCAAAAGCATTTTTAAAGAATTAATTACTCTGGTTTAGATAACATACGTGTTTTAGATAACATACTATACTTTAATGTTACCAAAAGTTTGGTTATAGACATAATGCATGTCATTTTTGAAGGTTTTTACAAGTAGAATTTAGACTTTTGATATGCTATTGCTTAAAAATGGGCTATTTTTAATTTGATTGAACTTCACTAAAAATTGGAGCAAATTCGTTTTGCTGACCAAGGCAAATCAAAAAATATGCCACCAAGAATTGAAAGACAAAACTAAGAATGACATTAAATTAAAACAGAAAGCTGCCTAATCTTGGGAGTTAGGACTAATTTTGCCATTACTTGTGCATAAGAATGTACTAGAAAGTGATAAAAAATGGGAGTGCTTTATTCTTGTTTCAAAAATAATCACTTTGTGTACGTCATTTGCGGTAAACAAAAACGTTCTTATCTTGAAACGGCTTATCCATGCTCACCATTTAAAGATTGCTCTTTCGTATGGCAAAAGTAAGGTTACCCTGAAGATGCATTTTATGATCCATTTGCCAACACAACTGTAAGGCTTTTTCACCATTAAGGCACGTATGGTGTTCATGCTAAGCCTGGCTGGAATTTTAAAAATATCCCTTTCACACTAACTGAAAGACATGAGTCAATGATGTGCTTGAACTTTCTGCACAATGATAAGTCAAATCTGTCAAATTTTATTTTTACTAAAGCATCATGTTGTTTCACTGCAATAAAAATATTTCCTACTCACTATGCAGTGGCAGAAATTAAATCTCAGCTAACAGTATTGAGTGAACAAGATGGTACAATTATAAGTTCAAAAGCAGTTTCTAAAAATGGAATTACTTACTATAAGAATTCAGTTCTTCTTTATGATATTCAAGTGCGATATATAATTTTTGAAAAATTTGGTTATAGACCAATAATTTTTGCAAAAAAAAAAATTCTTTTTGATATGTGAAAACAAAATGGCAGATTGTTATATGCTTTATAAAAATGCGTATGTTTTGGCAAAAGAGTCACTAGGCATGGCAATAATCAGCTTGGATAAATTAAAATATCTAATGACAATAACTGTTTTTAGAGATGACAATAAATACATCATTGCCATGAGAGGTTATGCAATTGTCGATTTGCTCTAAAGAAAATAAAATGAAATTTCGTTCATTCACTTTAACCATCTTGTTTATTTCAAACACATTGTATCTATTTTAATTAATGAGATACATTAATTACTAAATTCAAATGCCTTAACATAATCAAACACACAAAATGTCTTATTTTATAAAATGGTCACAAATTAAGATGTTCTTTTTTCACACTGATTTAAGCCAAAAAAAATACAACCGGAATTAAGACTGTTTAAGACTGTTTAAAAAGCAAAAATATTAATCGAACAATAAATAAATCGCTGTGCGATTATGCCGATAACTTTCGTTTTATAGCATGCCTAATGGAAAATAAATATTGCAAATTTGCAGAATTTTACCCTCTACAAACCTCAAAAATTCATGTAAATGTGATAAGGCTGCAAAAACTCGATTGCTGACAATTAGCAAAAACGTAAAGCTAGAGAAAGACAAAATAAAACAAAATTACACTGCCTTAAGTTTAATGAGGAACAATTTTGGAAAGATTTTCCAGATTTTCCTGAATTAGCCACAAGGCTGCTAGACAGAACAAACAAGCTGGTGTAAAATGCCACGAACAACAACAACAATCAAACAAAGTGTCAGTGATGGGCATATTTTTATTTTACTTTTCAATAAGAAAAAAAGAGAAAGCATGTTTGTTAACCCTAAGTGGCATGAATTATAATATTTCTATTTTAAAAATTTTTTCTTAGCAAATTTACAATGTACAAATATTAAATAACATAGAAAAAAAATTTTGAGGGGGGTAGGAGGTTTCCTTCTCCTTCTTTTGTTTTTTTTTGCTTATAAGCAACACCATGTGTAAAGGTCAATAATGTAAAAAATATCAATTTAAAATTTTTTTTTAAAAAAAAGGACAAAATGTGGCCAGTTGGTATTTGTAACATTATAAAAATCAAAAAATGTGTTTACATTAGCATAAATGACTTACTCTGTGTGAAATCCCTCAGTAATTGGCATTCTAGCATTATGGTGCACAGCAAACAACTGGATATGGGTGTACAACTTACGTAAACTCTGCACTTTGCACAAGTAACCTTAAGGGTTCCTTTCCATTTGTCCAATTTGCCACAATTTTTCACAACATACACTGGTCAGTGGCAAATACAATCAAAACGGACGTCGTTTGGCAGTGCGCAAGTTGTTTGGTCTTTTTTGTTTTTCAGTAGTTAGTAAAATTTAGCATTACAAGTAACTGTTTTCTATTCTTTTCCTTTCCTGCTTTAACAAGAGACTAAATCCGTTCGTTTTTTCTTAATTTTACCATTGCATTGAAGTAAATAACATCGCAAGCGATTTTCAGGTTATCTTCTAATTTTAATCCTAAATTCATGACGTTGCCTGTGGGCAACATAAAGGTAAATTACGATAAATAAAATATTACATTGATGAACTTATAAATTCTATCCTATATTATCTATTTAATACATATTAGCTAGGGTATAATTTTTAAAACAATAAAAATTGCAAGGATTTCGACCGTATTTTTGTTCAGAACATCATATACATGACTGTTTTTTTTTCAGAGGGCAAATTTGCTATTTAGTCTCTCCCTGAACTTTCATGGCAATTATGAGAAGTAAAAACGCTTTCACTAGCTTCTTATGTTAGTTATAAGCAACAACATGCATTGAAAGCATTAAAACTACTGCCTACTTATTTTTAAAATGATAAATAAGTAATTGTTGCCTATAAGCAGCATTACGCAACTTAGGGTACAGGAATTACATATTAAATGTAATTTTTCAAATACATTCGTAACATGTGGAAAGAATTAGCGAACTGGTAAATTTGTTGCAATACATCATACTGCACGAGAATGCATGATGCAAATCATGGATTTTTTAAGCAAATTGGATTTGGTTTAATGTGAACAGTAGCTAATCAAATTTCATTTCAGTTCATTTTTTATTTATGTTTTCTTTCCCGGATATATTGGGATGAATTCTCTGATTACAACGTTTTTAAATACATGTACCATATATGAACAAATATGAATTGAGCTATTTTATCTGTTCCAGTTCCAATATAAATACGATTTGACTACACATGTTACGTGTTTATGAAAATATACGATTTTGCAAAACTGTGATAAAAAGAAAAACTTTTGTAATGTTATGGATTATGCTAAGAGAAATCTCACATGCTAGCTAAACTTCTGAGATATTCTGATAGAGGAATTTTTAATGAGAAAAGTTTTTTGAAAGTATATATATCAATAAATTAAAAGTAATTATAATGCTTATGCAACATAAGTCATGAAACAAAATAGATAAACTACTTTATAATAATTTCGGTAACACTTTTGAAAATATGACTAAACATTATATTATATGAACTTTTAAGATGCTTGGGTTTTTGAGACCAGAGATTTATTGGAGGGAAATGGAGGATGCCTTCCTTTGATGGCGCGAAATCCCCATGGACCACGTTTACCTACAATTTAAGTAAAGTTCAAAACTCTTACCTGAAACGCAGGCGCCCAGGAATGTTAGTAAGATCAACAGCAGCATAGTATGTCCATGCATGTATATATCCTTGCATTGGAGAATGTTTATCACCGTTTTTGAATGGCAAAGCCCGCACTTTAAATGGAAAGAAATCAATTCCTTCCAAATCCAAACACTCGTCAGTTAGCTAGCTTATCGTGGTGACGTCCGACATCATCGACAGAACTTAGGTGTTTGTGTATCGTCCTTCACTCTTGTTCAACCTGAAGTAGAGTTTATTAAGGGGAGGATGAGGGGTGCAGCACTAAATATTTTCTCGTTAACTACACTAACTGACCTCTGCTGCACTCACTACGCTTGCGTGAGCACCTGAAACCTGCAAAACCACTGTCTAGAGGCTCCAAATCAACCAAATCTAATTCATAGCTTCTACCTCCTCTTTTCCCTCTTTCGTTTTTTATCAAAATCGAGTGTTGTGGAGAATGCACGTTGATGACTGCAACATTCTTTTTTAAAAAAAATCTCTACAAACTCTATAGCTAGCCCTGCTAAAAACAAAATTTAATAAGGAATAGCAGATGAATTTTTAAAGAAGGAACTCCGAGTAAAAGATGAGGAGCAATTCTGTGTTACTCACTATAACTGTTGCATGCAAATAGGGATCTACAATTAACCTAATAAAGTTTAAGCTTGAGGAGCCTGGGCTTCAGGGCACCTTGCAAGGAAGCCCCGAACACTTCAGCAGCTTTTTTTTAATGAGTTTCGAGGGGTTGAGAAGGGGACACATAACAGTTCAAACTTCAGAGTTCCAAAATGTTGGTCAGCCACTACATGCATTGTTGTGCAAAACTCCAATAAAGTTGAAACCGAAATTCAACCTGAAACTTAAATTAAAAATTACGTTAAATGATGATTTAACGAGTTTTGAAGTCACAAGACTTGAAAAATACAAAAAAAAAACGCAAGATCATCGGAAGATTGAAAAATAAAAATGACTACTTTGACTAACTATTTAATAATAATTTATTTTGAGATTTTTTACATATACCGTACTTACGCGCGTTATTTATAATAGGAATTAATTTTAAAATTTGATCCGTTAGGGTTTATTTGGCCATTGGGTCGAAAACTATACCTGTTGAGGTTAAAATCTCGAAAATGGCTCCTAAAAAATGTACTCATTATTTAAAAAATTGCTAATTTGGAAAAATTAAAAATGGAACTTCATTCTAGCGGCGTCGCGTATTATTTTAGCGCAATATTTACAAATTATTAAGAGAATATGTAGGACAAAATTTTAACCTTAACAGGAAAGTTAAATCATTGCAGATTGATTTTACAATCCTCAAAATTTCCAACCACAATCGACATTCAAATCTATGCATTCTGCGTGCAAATCACAACTCCTGGATTATCTATTAACTATTAGCTGCATTGCAGCATTTCTGGAATTCGTGGAAAGGACATTAAAAGAAATATTTAAAAATAAATGAAAGCTTGTTAATTGCAATATTAATTATATTATGCTTCCTGATACATGCATCTTTAAAGAATTTAAAATAGCGTTTCTAATTTATCAAGTTTATTACCAATAATATTGATTCCATTCACTTTATTATTACGCCAAAATCGCATTCATTATGAATTAACAACCGCCATTTTGAAATACTTGTTCCAGACTAATAATTAATCGCTTAATCGATTCTGCGACATATTTTGGATTCATCCCAAAAATTGGCCAAAGTATATCCTGAAAGTATATACAGCGTATATCGGTAGCAGTTTTTGTTAATTTATCCGTGGGCAGACACCATATGATAAAAATTACAATGAATTTGATAAGAATAACTGCAAATTTGACAAATAAATTTAAGTTCCACTGAACAATCTATAAAATTTCGTGCATATATTAAAATGCTATCACTCGTTTTTTGCATATTGTATATAGGCCAACGTTAAACATCCACAAAACAAACAAACCAAATTTGCATGAGAGTCTGAGACAGAAAAAATGCTACCGGTATACATCAGCTAACATTCTAAATCAATTGCATATACATTTTGTGACAAAATTGTAAAAATGCCATGAGCGGATCACTTTTTAGAACAGCCTGACTAGTTATCTAAATAATGAACTTTAACATTTTTTTGTAATACTCCTGTTCCCCGTGATACCACTGTAGTAACTCGTTCCATTAAAGCATGTTTATTTTGCAATTTTTTTTGGCTTATTTAGTTTATTTTGCAACATCAGAGGCAACTATGGTCACATGTCCGTCAATGAGAGGCTATCAAAGGTATTTAGAAGAAAGATAAAAAGAATGACCAGGAAGAAGAATTTACCATGGCAGTTAAATGCTAAATGACACTTCCAGTGCAGCTTGTGACACAATTCTGAATACACAATTAAACTTGCGTCTAATTCAAAATAAAAACGAGCCTTGATGCTACTCCAATTAAAAGTTGGAATTTTTTAGTGTTCGGCATCATGTTAAGTCTCCTAGCTAAGGGAACAGACCAGTCAAAGAAAATTCGTTTGTGAGCATTTATGTACAACGGATAGCTTCTAGCTTGTCAATTTTGCAGCTATAAGAACAACTTTACCCTCACCTCATCCTCTATTTTGGTTTAAAAACTCAAAATTGGATTAACTTACCTAACTTGATATTTTTAAAAATAATTTCTTTAGAAATCTCATTTTGCATAAGCAAAAGAAAGAGGCCAGTTACTATGGTATATATCATAAAATGTTAAATTGCATACTGCCATCACTGTTCTGCATTGTACAAAAGCTGAAATCTTGATTTGGGAGAATGACCTTTGACCTGACTGATTCCCTTTAGAAACTCGATGCTTTCTTGAATAAGATTGAACAATGTGTATATTATTCAGCGCCGAAGCAAATATCAACTCCATATGAACAAATCGATACGCTATTTAATTATTCTTAATAACAAACTTGAAAAAATGGGGTTTCAAGGGCTAATCTGACCCGAATTCGTCCCATCTGTCAAAGAACAAAATCAAATACTACTTCGTTTAAAAACAAAGAGTAACGCCTTTGAAAAGTATGTGATTGCTGTTTCTATGATTGTGCAAATGAGGCAAACTTACTAAAATCACATTCTAGATATCACTATATTACGCGACAACGTATGATTAAAAAATTTGCAACAAGAGCCAAAGTAAAATGGGTGGAGAGAGGCGCCCACGTTTAATCTATATTCCACCAGACCGAGTCCATCAAAGCCATGAGAAGAATTAACAGCTCATCATACAAATCACTTTAAGAACAATAGGGGGTAATGCAAAAGAGCTTTTACATGAACTCTCACATGAGCAGCAATTAGTCTCTTATCTGCATTAGTTAGTGATTGGGGAAGAATAGCATGCTATTAAATGGCAATAAAATTCTAGCTGTTACTCATATGACAGTACAGAAAAATTAATGTACTGTTCAAGACTCCACCAATATTTTGGTTGGGATCGATGCTGAGATTGTTCTCAGTTTGAGTCAGAATAGTGCTTAACAGGATCACCGCAGTGACCATGCCACGAATGTGGTATTTCACAGACATGTGCATTATGCACAACCTTTCTAAATGGCATTCCAGAAAGCCATTTTGTCAATTTATCGGTGCTTAAATATTTAGGAGTTTTAGTAATTGTTTCAATGATCCAACCCCTTCAAGTTATAGCAATCTGCGAGTTATTCCCATGCACATTTTCCTGCGGGACTAATTCGAACTTCCCGAAATAGCCCAAAAACGCGACAGCAGTAAATAAAAATTACGTTTAAAGAAACTGCGCCAAAGAAAACTCATTTCCCAAATCAGGGGGACAACAATAAAGAATCCGCTCTCGATAATTTTAGAGCATTGTAAATTTCCGAGGTAATAGATATTTCAAGGAGCTTTTTAATCTAATGTGGAATTATTAAATGTACAATAGATAAGCTGGAAATATAAAATTTGGATATGGAAAGAAAATTTGCAAAAGCGACGAAAGGAGTAACAAGAATTGGTTACATCATTGAGGTATTGCCTCAAACAAGTTGCACGCTGCAACGGATCGTTCGATTAGGTGAGAGTGCAGGAGTTGCAATTGCTGGAGTGAATGTGCAATTGCTGAATGGCGTTGGAAAGTTATCCGTGATGATGGCAGACACCTTCAGACGCCTGCATATCCAAGTAGTTATGCCCCAGGGGGTAAACACAACGCTGCTCCAAGTGTAATCCCCCTCACACTTTCACATTTAATCAAGAGTCTGGGGAGGACCGCATGCATTGAACATGTGCTACTACTACGTGCGGAGCTGCTTCAGGGATTCACAGGAGGGCGTTTTTAAAGAATTTGCTTTTTTCAACATCTCATTGTCTCCGTAGCTGCGAGCCCGCCATAATAACGTCTCCTCTGTTACAACATCAAAAAATGCAAATTAGTACCAAGAGACAATATAAAAATGATGCACAATTCATCTCTACACACAAACTAGCTGACACGTATTGAGGACATTACTTTATAAACAATGCAAGGAATAGAATATCTATAAATGTTAAAGTAGTACACCATGTCACCAGTTATTATAGGACATGTTGGCTCAATCAACCAATATTTATTCCAGATTTTTGTCCAAAAAAGAATAACGACTCTTTAACAACGCCAAAAACGCAAAATATAACTCAATCGTGTCAATTAGTTTTATAAGAGAATGCCAATAGAAATTACGCAATAATACAAGTCTAAAATCATATTCTGCATCCATTGATGAGTGAGCAAAGAATGAATAAAATTGATTTCATAGCTTACTGTAATTCATTTCTCTAAAACAGGCTGTCCGAAGGGTACTGATATACTCGTCCTCAACTTGATCATCCACCCTCCGTATACTGTTCTTATAATCTTTTATAAATGTATCTTTTACATAATACGGAACCCGAAGGTTTTGTGTGTGGCGTTGAATAGAATATTTCCTGTGGTGGAGAATTCATGAATGAAAATTACGAAAACCGCGGTACGAAAATAACATTTGTAACGGGAAAATACTAACGGAGAATGTTGTAGGCTATATGGTGGCTCAGACATAAATAAGCTGCTAGTCAGTGAAAGGGCTATGAGTAATAAGATTGGCAGAAGTTGCAGGATAGCCGAATAGTTGGTCTGGACGTGAGAAAAAATGCTTTAGCCACAAAATAGATGCAAGAAGTGAAGAAAACCACCTACCTGTAATCTACTTTCAATTAAACTTACTTCTCTATTTTCACTGTGGTTGTTGTTGTTGTTGGGAGAATCGCGATATCGGGCCCATCGATTCCCCCGTCTTACATACACATTCCCATTATTAAATGATCCACCTCCGAAGAACATACTAAACAGTTCCTCAGCAGTCATTTCAGCTGTAAAAAATGGAGCATGTATGAAAGTCGTAGTGTCAAATTCAACTAACTAACTAACCAACCAACTAACTGCTTAGAAATAATTTACGCATGGATCAACTTACCTTCAAAACCTCTTGAATAATCATTGTCATAAGCATAACTACTTCTCCTAGCAGCAGAGCGAGCACGCTGCTCTTCCTCGGGCCCGCAAAGGTCGTATCGTCTTCGTTTTTCCGGATCGCTTAAAACCATGAAGGCGTTTCCAATTGCTTTACAAATTGGATAGCACACATTAAGCATGGATCTCAAAAGTAAGCTAACTACATTTAAATTATATTCTAAAGGGTCTTATGCAGCATTATGTAAAAGTACGCTAATCTGAGTAGTTTTCTCAAATAGAAGGAGAAAAATTTGTATGATAAATAAATCTGCATAAGATCTATTGAATCCTAATTACCTTTAAAAGCCTCTCCGGCACCAGGAGCCTTATTCTTATCCGGGTGAAATTGGAGGGCAAGTTTCTTGTATTGTTTTTTAAAGTCATTTTCTCCAGCTTCTTTTGTGACACCAAGGATTTCATAATAATCTTTGCAGTGTTTGACCCTAGATAAAATAAAGAAACTCCATTGGATGATGTTACCAAGGCTAATCTGATACCAGGTTGGTTAAAAGGTGTACGTACATGTATACATGTATGTGATATGAATCAGCAATAGTACGGGGAGCATAAATTAAGATTTTCATTAGGAAATGTAAGTATGTCATAATAAAAATCCAAAGCAGGATGCTATGCACACAGAATGATGATTTTAAAAATCTTTGTTAAACAAGCACGTTTCTTTAACGTTTGAGGGAAAACAAAAACTAGATAGATTAAAAGAAGTTCATCTAATTGCTGCATACGTCTTGATAAGACGACTGACCAAACACCAGGCACAAACTAAAGTTTAAAAGATATTTTGCTGTTGCACAAATTAAAAATACAAACATATTTGACAGAGATTATACTTCACGAATAAAGCAACTGAGGTCATACCATGTGAATTGGCATACAAGACTACATGTATAGTAAAGTGTTTTTAAAACTGTTAGCTTAGTAGCAATGAGGCAATGAAACATATCCGGCGTATTTCTCAAGAACTAGCTGATGTTGACCTGAAGTGCTTTATTATTTTACCTTCATAGAGGGAGAAAAAGCGCGCTTTCTTGGTACATACATGTAGCTTCTGTGCATTTTACAATTCATAATTTTAAAATTCTTAGCCAAAGGAATTGTTAAATGTAAAATTTGCAGAAACAAGGTACTAAGAAAGAGCAGTTTATTCACCATATATAAAAGTCAAATATTAAAGTGCAGCAGCTCAACATCAACTCTTAAGGTTTTGCGAGATTGGTCTAATTAGTTACATGGTCAATTAACATTCTGCAATTTGAGACTAAATTTAACCTGTCTTACTGCAGGGGATTTGTATGAAATGAGTTGGGTTGCGAATAGGGTACAAATAACGAATTGGAGCATAATACACAAGCCAGCCTGTTAACGAAACAAGACATGCTTGAAGCAGACTAAATCACACAAATAGGAAATGGTTGTGGCAATTTACTGGGGAACCGGGCCAGCACTCGCTTAGAAGTCACTTTGGAAAACCACGAAAACCAAAGTCCGGGCAGCTGATTCAGAGATGAGAAACCAAATGCAAGGCTGGGAACTGCTACTCTGCTACTTGCTTTTTGATTGTATGGAATAAATGACTACAGCCTGGCAAATGACAATCCTGAGACTACAGTGATTTTACTGTCAGGAATGATAACAATTGGTAATGATGATTCAAACTGCATGAAGACAATCTTATTTCTTCATGCGACCACCTGCAAAACACATTCATTTATGTTTGCCTAAAATTGGGTAACTAAAATATCATCATCAAGCATGGGTGCAATGCACATTGCTGTCTGACCTAGACTGGAGCCAATGAGATTTCAGCAACAGATATCAATTGTGTTGCCAGTTTTGTAGAGGCAGCACATCACCACTCATCTGTCCAACCCTACCAATTTACCCGGGCTTGAGACCAGCAACAATATCGAATTAGATCGCTGTTAGGTGGCTGGGGGAGAACCTAACCTACCCAAGGAGAACAGGACAGGAAAGGAATATGGTCATGACTGATTTAATGTAGGATCTATCTCAGCATTCGCCTGGAGGCACAGTGGGAATTCTTGAAAAACCACGGTAAAGATAGCCTCCATGGGAATCGAACCTGCATCTACATAATGTGAGGCGAGAATGCTAACCACTCAGCCACTTTGCTCGGTTAAACGATCCTAATGGTCACTAAATCATATGTGCTTATCTCCATGTATCCTTATTATTATTATTTCCCAGTTTCTGTTGAATCTGACTATCGGAGACTTCAAATGCCAACTTCCTTCATTTGAAGTGATGGCATGTGAAATTTACCGGTGAAGGATTCACCGGGTAGTTCACCATTGCTTTTCCCAACCCACCTCGTTTATACGGGGTTTGGAATCAGCAACAGTGAAATACTTCACTGTATGTAGCTGAAGAATAACCTAACCTTAACAAGGACAGGAATGGGAAAGGAAAACCATGATGGATTGTGATGGATCACGATGATCCATCATGGACCTGGGGGATTGTGGGGAACCAGGAATCAAACCTGGGTCTACTACCAAACGCGAACCACTCAGCCAAATTGCTGACACTCATCATACTCACTTTTTTACTGCATCTAGCTGATCTTGTGTGTACTCCTTTTTTGTTTCGGATTCCTTCGAAGCACCCTCGTCTTCCTGTCCACCTGAGGTGTTTCGTTTCCGAACACCGTTGATGTTGCCATTTTCCTTGGGGAAGTCCCCATTAGGTGTCGTCGTCGTGCCATTTAATTTGTTTAGAAGATCCAAGAGATCTAAAAAAATTAATCGAATTCAAACTCCGGGCGGAAATGGCGCAGCGCAGAAAGACTTGACTCAGGCATATATGCAAACAAACCCACTGACAAATGACTAAATGACAAATTATAGATCATCAATTAATCAATAACCAGTTCTAACGTGCATGGAGACGCTGATGAAAGCAAACTGCCAAGCTTTTCAGAGTCTCACAGATACTCATCAGACGCCTGATCGAGACATTTATTGGCACAGAGTTGGCCACCTCTTGTTTATCTAGCATAAACATTTTGAGATCAAAACAGGTAGATAAATGAACTATCACTTATGTCTCAAGCCTCAAACCAGGTATGCCTGGTTTCCAGAACACTACAAGAACTACAACGGAAGAAGAAGAATTTAAAGCAAACGCCAGGATTTCCACTGAGCAAAAAATAGAATTCCGGATATTACCAATTTTCTAATAAGAAATGGACTGCCTATTGCGTAAGAGATGATTTACATCGCCTTGAATTTGGTGTAAAAATGAAACTAGGTGCTTTACGGATATTACCTTTAGCCCGTTCCGAAGGATAGAGTCTCTCCGCTTTATGAAGATATTTCACAGCCTTTTCTCTCAGACCTTCATTGATAAATTTCTCGGCAAAAGCAATACATTTCTCGCTATCATCTCTATTGCCCTCCATTTTGGACTTTAAAGAGACCCGAAAAGAGTATGTAACAATATCGTTGATTGGTCAAGTCGACTTCACCAGAGCTTCATCGGCCAATAGAAAGAGGACAAATTTACCAGCTGATTCGAATTCTAAAAGTCGGTGACGCGGGTTTGGGAAATTTTAAGGCGCTTTGGCTGATGGAGCTTTAATCAAAATTCTCGAATCAAGTAGATCGCAATTTAAAAGTGGCGCCAGATTTGAAAGGCCAATCTTTAAAATTTTTCTTTTTCAATATTTTGTACTTGATTGCACGATTCATTACAATTGTTTGATACGAAGAAATTAATGGGCCTCGGACTGAATTGACATTGATATAATTTTAAGCAATTAATGGCGCAGATTTCTAACATGAATTTTAACGTGAAATTTAAATAAGATGTTCTACAGAACATAAGGCAATTTATGCTCACATACTAGCCACAACTATCCACAGAATGAATATTTGCATATACCTCATAGTTAACATAGATTTGTTATGAACGAAATTCTATCCACAGAATGAATATTTATTTATAAATGTTTTTGTTTGTATATTTAACTACATGTATTTTATCAAAATGCTCAAATTCAGCATGACATGTGAGAATCACGACAGTGAGAAGCAAACTGATCCCAATTTCAAATTTGTAAATATTTTTTTTAATTTGTAGAACGAATCATACAAAAATATTATCTATATACGGCAAGACTAATTTGTGAAATTTAAGATGGCATGTATTACATATGATGACAATTTATGTTCACACGTGTAGTTAAGGGGGATTTGTTATGGAAGAAAAATTAAACAACAAGATGAATATTTAATTGTAAGGAATTTTTGGCTTGTACGATTAATTATTTCATCAAAATGTTTTCGTCTAGCACGACATCTCAAATCAAGTTAATCCAAAATTTTAAAATGTCCCTATATTTGTTGAAATGTCATTCTTTAAAACTTTTCTAAATATTTTTTAATTCATAGAACGATTCATTACAATTGTTTGATACGAATAAATAAATGTTTCGGGTTGAATTGGCCTTGATTTATTTTAGGCACTTAAAGAAACAGATTTCTCACACTTGAGTCTCTCAAAATTTGTGAAAGTTAAGATTGTACATGAAATGGCAATTTATGTTCAAATGTTTAGTTAAGACGGATTTATAATGGAAGCTATTAAACAACTGGATAAATATTTCATTGTAAGGACTTTTTGGCTTGTACGTGTAACTATTAAATTTGAATAAAAGAGGCTTGTACTCCATTCGAACGGAGGCGCACCCAATTAGTTGAATCGTTTTCACCCGCCATAGCTTGTAGGTGGCGCTTCTATAGCGATTCTAAGTCGGTGTATTGGGTCAATGACATTATATTGTCACTTTCGAAAATATGCTTTCTAAATGTTTTCTAAATATGCCGCTAGATGGAGGGTCGATCACTCTTTAGCTGTTTCTATTGCATTTTTTTTTCAATTTTAACCTATAATTTATATTAGGTGTACTTTGAACTCAGGCAGAAGCTTTGCGAAGAGCACTTTTGTCAGTCGTAGAATTTTGGTTTTTAAGGTTATTGCTGTTTTTAAAACATTCAAAGCATTGCCTTACACACGTGACTTCACGACTGCTAAAAGCACCATTTATTAAACATCTATCTGAGTACCCCTAATGTAAAATAACAAATCAGCTTTTTAGCGCTTGAAGTATGAAAAATGCTACTGCCACGAACAATAAAAGTTACTGAAAAGAAGAGCCTAATAAATAAAGGAAAGCAACCTGACCTAAATTTCACAATCTTCTACTTCCATCTAATCTCTCGACTTTGGCAAATCAGGGTCACAGGTCAAACATTACATGTCAAATTATGATTTAGTTTGCTTTACACAAACTCCAAACCTTTACATCGTACTCGGTGGTTGGTAATTTAATGAGAGTACTACCATCTATATCTATAAAAATCGATTGTGTTTTCTGTCTGTCTGCATGAACTATTCCTAAGCGTGTTGGGGAGGGGGG
>JAQGAO010003611.1:0-16669 GCA_034697705.1 Ommatoiulus sabulosus | reverse complement strand
CCAAGATGGCGGCTACCAACACCAATGACGTAGGCGATGACGTCACCTCGGTCTAAAGCCTAGAAGTATTGAAAGGTCATTTTTATGGTCATCCATTTCTATTTTATGTTTCAAATTCTTGCCATCGTCCGATTTGATCTGAATGGCTTTATAACCGAGTGAAAATTTAAAAGAGCGGCGTGCTTTCTGATTGGTTCACCTCTTCGTAATTCGTGACTAGGCACCGCCCATTTGCGACATAAATTTGCGCTTTGGCCAATAAAGCGCTTCACCGACGCTTAACTCTTCCAATGAGATTTCGTTAGGCCAGACCTCCATTTTCATTGGCGCAATTCGGGGCATTTTCATTAGTCGAGAAAAGCATGGCGGCTTTCTTTGAAAATACGTCATTTTTAAGGGCAGTTCAAATATATGGAAGTTTTTTTTACGATTAATGGCCTAGATAATAATGACTAATTAGACCTTGCTTTAATTAATTTTAACGAGGATCTCGTTGCTAACGTTTTATGGCAGGTCTAAATTTCTGGCTTTTTAAAAAAAACAAAAAAAACCACTATGACGTCATTTATAGGACTAGTGTCTCAAAACGGAATTTGTATTAGTCTCCTCAGAGAAGAAATAACAGTCGATACTTATCAGAATTAAGTTGAACAAAACGTGACTTCAACAATAAGAACTAAAGTTTTGTCGAAGTTTGGGTAAAACCATATACCCCGCGTGCACGTATACATTACATGAATGGGGAGGTGCTGGAACTTTTATCGGGGAACTCCCCGTTACAACGCAACCTTTTTCACACGCGCGTCGGTTGTTAACGTACAAAATCACACGGTATAAATTCGTTTTAACGTAACATAACGCGAATGCTCGGAAAATCGGCAATTCATTTGTTCTAGCCGAAATTTTTTAATAACCGTATTCGAAATTCGATTTAAAAGAAAAAAAAATTTTTTTTTTCGTTCAAACCCTATAGGACGAGTAGACTGGCCGGGACTGGAAATACGTTCGTATTATCAGAAATTCGTATAAAGCGAGTTCTTTTTAATGAGGTCCCACTGTATACATATATAAAATCTTGGAATACTATAGGCTATAATACATAAAACTTTTGAACTACTGTATATTGTTTAAGTTATTAAATTACCACCAACTCAAAGCCTATAATACAGTACATATTCTATTCAATTTCAATTCAATTCTTTACCCTGCAGTCAGTACATAGTACCATGTATCATTATATTGTTTTGCAATTTAGATATTTGATAATTTGAATAAAAATACACATGCATGTACTGTGTATTCTGCATGTCTAAATTATAACAAGATGTATAGATTGGTGTGAATTAAGTTGGATATTCTCAGGGAGTCTACCGTATATGTAAATATACTAATACAGTGGAACCTCGCTAAGACGAACTCCGAGGGACGGCACTTATACAGCAGTTTGTATTATCAGAAGTCAGAGGAAACATGCATGATTTCAACAATAAGATTTAAATGTTAAAAAATTTAAAATCTATACCTATTAAACAATCTCCCGAAGTACAGAATCATATAGTTTAAATAATCCGTTACCAAGTTTGTTTATTGATTCGTGTCGCGATATTTTCTCAAAAAATGTTGAATTCTTTTTATCGCATATACGCGCGATGTTCGAGCACTGGAAAAATCGTTCCTCGGAACCGAAGATTTGTATTATCCGAGTTCGTCTTAAACGAAGAAACTAACATTGACAATGTGTATATATACAGTATATGACGAGGGTTGGAAATTTGATAATTTGTATCATCGAGTTCGTCTTAATGAGGTTCGAATGTACCCCATAAGCATGGCGTTTGATAATGCGAAATCATTTCGATATGCAATGGGACATCTGATTCAAGAAATTTGAAGTTTTACATTGTTTAACATTTGATGAATTTATATAATATTATAAAATAATTCATGTTATACTCGTATGCGACTAGCAGTTGTAAATACTGTATATAATAAAATAGGGTACTCATTGATACAGAAGCTTTGCGAATAGCACCTGCATGAAGTCGTGAAGTCGAATTTCAAATTCAAAATTCTAAAATTAAAATCGTTCAGTGACTTCGCGACTGGTAAAGGGCGAACTGCGAAACTGCTATCTGAATGCTTTTTATACGAGCGTATTGCAAATTTGGTCACAGATTTCTAAGACGAGATGCGCTTTACATGTAACGTAATTTAAAGTTATATCTGAGACGCAGCCATAGCACTTATAAATGTTTTCCAGATTACTATCGTGTTTTAGGGGTCATAGATCGCCCACTATATATCATGCACGTGCCAGCGTGGCTAATTAATTTAACTTAATTGACCGCAATAAACCCCACGCAGGTGTGAAATCGTTATTGAGGTCATGGGTTACGTACGTGCCCGTCCGCGATTTTCAAAGTGGCCGGAGCGATGCGTGTCCAGCCAGTGCTGATCGCCATAAAATTATCGAATGGCCCGAGGGGGTCAGAGAAAATTTTAAGGATGTAAAAACACCCCCCTCCACTCCCCTTAATGGCAAATTGCGTTTTTTATTACGGCACTTTGTGTCTCGTTTGATATTTTTGCAATAGACGGTGTTATAATCCGCCGAAAGTGAAAATGCGTGCATGGCCAAGTTTTCAGTCGGAGTAGTTTTCAGCGGACATTTGTGTATGCCAGCGAGTCATCCGTGTTGATAAAATCTCCAAAAATTGCGATTACTGCATGCATGGGATCTGCACATCACGTTTCTTGGATATTTTTCTGGAAGCATTTACATGTACATGCATGTATATAAGACTCGATAAAAACTAACCATGAGGTAAGATTAACTTGGCATATTTACAGTGTGTATGTGCACTGTTTCAAAATGCATGTTTTAAAATTTTGCTATTTCAGACAAACATTCTGATGAGTGATTACTCCACTTTTACCATTTTCAAACGAAATTCTGATGAGTGTGATTAGTAAAGTTTTACCATTTTCATACAAAATTCTGATGAGTGATTACTTTAGTTTTGCCATTTTCAGACAAAATTCTGATGAGTGATTAGTAAAGTTTTACCATTTTCATACAAAATTCTGATGAGTGATACACAAGTCTTGCCATTTTCAAACAAAATTCTGATGAGTGATTACTCAAATCTTGCCTTTTTCAAACAAAATTCTGATGAGTGATTACTCAATTAGTTTTGCCATTTTCAGACAAAATTCTGATGAGAGTTTTGCCATTTTCAGACAAAATTCTGATGAGTGATTACTCAATTAGTTTTGCCATTTTCATATAAAATTCTGATGAGTGATTAGCAAAGTTTTACCATTTTCAGTTACAATTCTGATAGCTCAAAAGTTTTGCCATTTCCAGACAAAATTCTGATGAGTGATAATGCTCCAGTTTTGTCATTTTGAGACAAAATTCTGATTAACTACAGATGTGTGGTACGGGGAAGGTCGTACATGAACATGTACAGTATGTATACGGTATATTTTTATTAAAAAAGATTTTATTCAAAATTTGTGTTCTTCGAATAATGCAGGGAATTAGCGTGAATTGGAACGTTTCTGAGTTATTCGCCTTTTTAAAACTTGGAAAGTAAACGGGATAATACAATTTTACAGCGATGAAATGAAATGAGAATAAATGAATCCGCTATATTGAGGACGGACAGTTTTGTAAATAATTCCATCGCATCGGTTAGAAACGCGAACGTTTATATGAAAGTTTTTAAAGTTCATTACTGCAGGTGATCAACATGCTGTTTATTCCATGTTTATTCCAAATGTATTACGTGCGAATTACTAACATAATCAAATTGCGTTGATTATCAAGACTGCACTATGCCGCGCTATATGTTGTTAATAAGAGTGCTGTACAACTTAATTCTATGGGGAGGACTGATGGTAAAATAAACAACATTGTAGGAGGGGGCTTAAAGCGTGTTCGAGTTAATTACATGTAGCTCGAATTTGGAAACTTAATGCCCGAAATAAAATATGAAATCAAATTATAGCGTGATGAATATAAATGTAATTTTTATTATTTCGGACCTTGATAAATGATTATGATCGTTATATTAAATTATACACGTATATGGATAACATATAGTGTATAATTTAATATAGTTTACATACATTATATCGCAATTTTACCAGCATGATGAATGAATGAATATATTTACATTTGTTGAAGTTGCGCCATCGATCCAGGTGCCCGCACACAAGGCGGAGGTGCACACACGCATGGCGGAGGTGCGCACGGACACGGCGGAGGGATACAAACGCACGGCGGAAGTAGGCCGATCTATGGGGCCACCACCCGTGCACCTTTGTTCGACCTCTCGACCTCCAACCTTCGAACAGACTGGACGTGTTAGGAGACCTGTCTCCAACACGTGGTGAAGAAGTCTTAAACTTTATACCTTTGTGGTTTCTTTTTGAACGTCAAATGTAACTTCAGAATTAATCAGTTTGTCTTGTTAACTTGGTGATTAAATAAAATTAAATGTGTTTGATCATATCCACGCGTCTACCTGAAATTCAACAGTATTCATTAACAAATTTATAATCTGTGAATTCGATGGTTCACTAAACGATTAAAACATTTAAAAAAACATTAAAACTTCGAGAAATGTAAGTGTAATTAGTTTTCCTGCTTATACAGTACGAGCATCAAAATGTTTAAAATAATTCGCACATTTTTAAATAAAATACTGACTATTTTCAAACACGCACATTATCGAACAAAATTCACAGATGTGTGCATGACACTTCGAAACAAATTTTTACACTGACAATTCTGAAATTTAGTGAAAACCCTTCCCTCCCTCCCTACCCCACACATTTTTTGACAGGCTACTTATTGGGAGAATTCCCCGTTATAACGTACTTTTATACACATTGTCTAAAGATAGTTTTAACGTAAATTATCGCGAATTTCTCGGGAACTCGAAAATGCATTCGTTTTAGCCGAAAATTTGTAATTTCTTAATTCGGAATTCGTCTTAATCGAAGAAATTTGCATTATTCGTCCATACCCTAGGACGGGGACCAGAAATGAATTCGTACTAGCAGAAATTCGTATAAAGCGAATTCCTCTTTACGAGATTATCCCCATATGGTTATGCATTATATTGTTACAAATAGCGTGAGAACATTTTTAAAATTTGTCGTTAGAAAATGTTAAAAGTTTTGCAAATTTGTCATCGGAAAATATTGGAAATTATGCAAACCTGTCCTCGAAACAGTGGAAATGTTGCACATTTATGCTAGGAAAAGGTTGGAAATCTGGAAAATTTGTATTACGATAAGTTTGAAAAATTTGCACATTTTTATTCGGAAAAACGGGGGAAATTTTGAAACTCTGTATTCGGAAAACGTGGACAATTTTGTAATTATCTCCTGGGAAACTGTTAACAATTTTGTAAATTTATACAGGTTAAATTTAGAACATTTTGCCAATGGGCCCTGAACTAACCACGTAGAAGCATTCATTTTGGATCGTGACGACATTAATACGTTGAATTTCCCTGACTTTTCAAAATATATCATTCTTCTCAGGTTTTGCAGATCTGGGGGTATGTACCCTGCGTTATCAGGAGTAATTATAGAAATTTTAACATTGAGATAGCGGCTCCTAATTAACCGGAGTTGCTAATTTTGGCACGATGACGTCACGGAACATGCGCCGAGTTTTCTCTCGAGTACTTACGAAAAGTTTAATTAACGTGTATGACGAAGAGGGCGCTACATTATAAAAACCCAGCGAATGTTCGTCGTCAAGTAAGCATCTAGGAGGAATGCGGAGGCGAGTGGCGTGATTGGGCCAAAGCGAGGGGTGTGCGGAGGGGCAAGCACCTGACGTAACCACAAGAGGGCGCCCCCGTCGATCCATCGATTTTCCGCTTTCTGGCTAGATTACTACACAGTGCATAAGGGGCCATTCAAAAAGGGCGTCCTCATGTAGGGGGTAGGGGGATAGGTTGAGTCAAAGACAATGTGGACAGGGGTAGGGTCCGGAGGGAGGGGGGTATGACCAACTCGGGACTCCCACTTCAAAAAAAATGCCAAATAAAATCAGTTACTTCCCAAAGTAAAAGGGAAATTGAGCGCAATATAGCGTAGGTGAATTATAAATTGTAAAACCATTAAAAGTGGTACCTCCAGTCCTGGAAAACCTGGAAAAGTCAGAGAACTTAAAAACTCAGGTCCATTTGCAAAATTTTCATTTCTCTCAAGTAGCCTAAAAACTTGAAAAATGTTCAACTTTTTTCCGAGGTCATCTTTACTAATTTGTCTACGATTTCCCGAGGACAAATTTGCAATATTTTTCACGTTTTACCAAGTACGAATCTTCAACATGTTCAACTGATTTAGAGTACAGATTTGTAAAATTTTCAACAGTTTCCGAGGAGGAATTTGCAAATTTCCAAAAGATTCTGAGGACAAAGATTTTCAACCTATTAAGAGTACAAAATTTACGTTTTCAAAGTACAAATTTGCAAACTTTCAACATTTTCCGAATACATTTTTTTTTAAGTTTCGGACGTCCGAATAGGGCAGCTAGGGAGAAGGGGTCCTGATTGACCGGACACAATGCGGGTAGGGGGTAAGGGAGAGTCCAATTTTAGGAAAATTTTGAGGGCGTCCTTTTTGAATGGCCCCTAATAGCAAGAGTCTCGTCGTTTGACATTAAAATGGTGGAGCGTGGGTTGTGACTGCATTGT
The DNA here is from genome assembly GCA_034697705.1 of Ommatoiulus sabulosus. Taxonomy (NCBI): domain Eukaryota; kingdom Metazoa; phylum Arthropoda; class Diplopoda; order Julida; family Julidae; genus Ommatoiulus; species Ommatoiulus sabulosus. The sequence continues at coordinate 9,944 of JAQGAO010003611.1, read as the reverse complement.
GGAGGGTAAAACACTCCGGGGACAGCGCTTGGAACGGTATCAAAAATGCTTTCAATTCCCTGGAAAAAACGGTTTGAAATGACGAGCCCCTTTTTCGACCACCCACGCAAAGCCCTTTTCATCTCCTTGCCAATAAAAAAAAAAAAAATCTCGGATTAATGAAATGGCGCTCGATGCCAACATTTTTTGTTGCCGAAAAGTAAAGGATTTAAGCGCAATCCACATCTCCCATTTTCCTTTCTTGTTAGCTAGGTCTTATCGAGATATTTATTATCTTATGTTTTTAACGGAACGAACATATTTCGTAAAGCGTTTTGTTTTTTCAGGGTTCCCCCATGCTGATATTTCATATTCAACTTAATTCCCTGACTTTTCCAGGTTTTTAAATAAATTTCCCTGACCAATGACGGACAATGTCATAATTGAAATATATGCCAAAGTTATCTACGATTTTGCAAAATCGACACGGGACAATATTTTTTTTTTAAAAAAAAGTCAAAATTAACGTATACTATATAGGAGAAAAGTTTGAAAATTTTATAAAATTAGCGTGAGAAAATGTTGAAAATTTTACAAATTCATATTTTGAAGTTGAACGTTTTGAAAATTTGTAAGAATAATGAAAATTTCTCTTAAGAAAATGTTAAAAAATTTACAAATCTGCGCTCAAACAGTGGAAAATCTTGCAAATTTGTGCTGGGAAAGTTGGAAATCTTGCAAATTTATCCGCGAAAACTGTCCAAAATTTAACAAGTTTGTGATCGAAAACGTTTATTTTTTTTATATTACCCCCCCCCCCCACTTTCTTTGATATTTTCATTTTTCCTTTCTATACAAATTTTTTAAAACAATTGACAATGTTTTTTTTAAAACGATACGATATTTAATGTTCTATGATAGTGATTGAGTACGTTTAGCGCAGTCTCATGCATCTGATGCAAAATTTAGTTCAAAATTTGCTTTTATTAAACCATATTAAATTTTATAAAACTTAAATTAAATAAAGGCTGCAGCGAGCCTATTTTCCGCGTAACATTTTCTCTAGTTGATTTCCTAGAACCCAAACTCCACGGATAATCGACGGGGTGAAAAGAAAATGTTTTGAATTATTTTTATAATGCTCGTTTTGTCTCATCTGATCATATTGCATATATGAACATTTTTCATTGAGGTTAGACGCCTAGCAAATTCCAACGTCATCTATGGCGCTTTCTTTTCGGGCCACTGAGTGACAATTCTCAACCCAATACAGTACTATAAAAGTATACAATTTCAAAATGTAATTTGTACATTTAAGACTAAACAGTATGGAAGTCTCGTATAACCTTCCCCTCCCTTCCCGTTCTCAATATTTTAAAATTTAGCAAATATCTTTTTTGGAAAATTTTGCATTTTTTTTAAATTTGAAAAATTTTTGAAAAACAAATTGCAAATTTGTGAGAAAAAAATCGCAAATCTTGATACTGACAATTCGCATATTTGTAAATAAAATTCTCAAATTTAAAAATGAAATCAAAAATGTGTAAATAGAATTCTCAAATTTAAAAAAACACGCACATTTTTGAAAATAAATTCTCAAATTTTAAAATATAATTCTCAAATTTTCAAAAAAGATTCTGAAATTTTAAGAGAAAATTCTCAATTTAAAAATAACTGGAAAATTTGTAAATAAAATTCTTAAATTTCGCCAAAAAAAATTGCACATTTTTGGAGAAAAACTCGCACATGTTTGAAAAAAAAAATTAGCAGATGTGTGTGAATGAACTGTTGCAAAAATTTAGAAAATTTACATCGAAAATACAATATTTATTTTTATATTTTTTTGGGGGCCTTCTACCCTAGGCGCCCGACAGCAGCTTACCCAATTTTAAGAAATAAAGTTAAAATTAAAGTAAAACTTTACGCAAGCGTTTGGAGAACATCCCATTGCCCCACAACAATGCAGGTTTAGCTGAAACATCTCACTCGAAATAAATTTAGTTTATTTTTGGCACTTTGTACTTCTAATAATAGACGTCGCTCATTAAGCGCGCATCATGCGACTTTTAAATGTCGCGCGAGAGTATCTCGTGATGCACCACGCCATCTTGAAAAGATGGGAAACGACTAAATTTAGTCCGATTTAAATCTAACTTTTCGTGGTCCCATACCTAGCTGTCGCGTGGAAGGAGTTTTACGCAACTTACGCATCATTGTGTCGCTGGAAAAAAAATATCTGAAAAAAAATTGGCAAAACATAAATATTTTGTCTGGAAGAGTGGAAGGGCAAAGAGACAGAGATTCGAAGAACATCTCGAGACGATGACGTCATATCCTCATTTCCGTCACGCGCGCAGCCAGACACACCCTCTTACTTTTTCCTATTTCTGTTTTTCTACGTACGTTTGTTTGAATACTCATCGCCAGACAACGAAGTGTGGGGGAAACGACGAATTACAGCCTGTTTTGGTCAGTTTTTCAACCAAATATATTTGAATAAACGAGTGTTGAAATTGCTTGAATATCAAAATCGAACGTAAGCCGCAGTTCTAATAATATTATTTAAATAATATTTATAATTATAATAATTATTTAAATTTTGTCCTTGGACTTTTAAAATTTGCACTAAGAAAACGTGAATAATTTCGCAAATTTTTACTCAGAAAATGGGACCTGAGCATTAATTTTGGCCTGCATTTTTCAAACTAAGCCATTCTTCCCTGACTTTTCCACACATTTTCAACAAGTTCCCTGACTTTTCCAGGTCAGGGGTACCCTAGCAAGCAGTATATATCAGCAATCCTGAACAAATTTAACCACTAAGTTTAACGCAGTCTAAATCGATTTGATCGAATATTGAACTAAAACTTTACATTCACTAAAGAATGTAAGAATTTAAAAGTATTTTAAATGTGACAAAGGGTCGAGCAGCCTACACTATTCTGTACTCGAGCAGTTGATGCGTGCTTGTTTTCAGGATGATTTTCTCAAGCTGTTTTCGTATTATTCATTTTATCGCCATTATATCCCGCCTCTTGTCGTTCAATTTTTAGTCATACCTTATTAAAGATGAATCCATGCGACGAAGATTAAAAAAGCCTCATTTTCTAGCTTACTAAAGATCACGTTTATTTATAGAGAACGAAACGAAGGAATCTCCTCGCTTACTATATTGATCTACCTCAAGATGACAGTGATATACACTACAAGCTGTACATTATCTAAGGGAATTACGACGAAGATAGATTCAGGCATAACCTGTAATATTCGCGAAAGAAATGTTTTTTCTACAGATAATGAAGGTAAATAATTAGAAAATTAATTTCTACATTTTTAATTTCCTCACGTGTCATTTTTAAATGAATAAAAATCTACGATGGTTTCCTATAACGTATAGCTCGTATTGATCCCTAGATTGTGCTTTTTTACTAAGGTAATTTTTTAAAATTTGTAAATTAAAGCGTGAAAATTTGTGAATGTAAAATTCCCATTTCCTATAGTTCGTTAACTTCGCTATAAATATTAAATATTTAATTTTTTGGTGAGAATTATCTTCGAAAAATTTCCACAGACGACGGATTACTTGCAGACCCTCTTAATTATTTCTTAAACAATTTACATCGTAAACATTACTAATTTTACATCATAAGCTTCTTACACGTACATTGCCGAATGGTAAAAAGAATTTCGTCCATAATTCCAGCATTTTTGTCTCATAAACAAACTATTCGACTTCCCCGACTTTTCCAGGTGTTTAAACAAATCTCTTTGACCAACGACAAAATTGACCTATGCCAATGTTATCCACGATTTTGCGAATAGTGTTTTGCGTCGATATTTTTCAATTACTAGCACGAAAAGTGTTTGAAAATTTGACCCATTTGGATTTGGAAAATGTTGAAATTTTTGAAAATTTGCACTCTGAAAAGGTTGAGAATTTTTCCAATTTGTCCTCAGAATCTGCGGCAAATTTTGAAAATTTCACCTCGAAGACTGTTCAAAATTTTACGAATCTATACTCGATAGCGTAGAAGCATTAATTTTGGATTGTGACAACATTAATACGTTGAATTTCCCTGGCTTTTTCAAAATAATTCATTCTTCCTTGACTTCTGCAGAAATTTTCAAGTTCCCTGACTTTTTGCAGGTCTGGGAGAACCCTGTAAAAAGAATGTGTCCAATGGATAGAGCTCAGAAAACGAAGCAACGTATGGCTTACATTACTGGCTCGACTTAAGCAGTTTCGGAAATAACTGCTTTCCCGCATTCTAGTCTGATGTAATTACTTTCCAAACCCAATGAAAGAGTCAAAAATAGCCATCGATGGATCGTGTAATGAATTAATGAATTGTTTTCGTCCAATTAGAAGTTGATTAAGCGAGCGTCTGTTGACATTCCCATCGCTTAATCTGGCCATTGACGTCACGACAATAGGGGCAAAACGTTGCCCTTTGACCTCACCTCCCCATCGTACAGGGTGGCGCAAAAAAAGAAAGTAAACGCTCATCCCTCAAGTGATGCTGTCGTGATTTAATCGAGAGCATAGCGTGTTAAACGAGCCAATAAATAATTCATTGTTCCCCTATTCAAATTTCGGGTTTTCTGTTAAACAATGCGCATTGTTACTATAGCGACCAAATTGATTCGTTTGTTTAGTAGCCAACTGACATCATAACCCATAGAATCACACAAACTCATGAGGAATAACAGCGTTTAAAAGCAAGTTGAAAGTAGTCGAAATAGCGAAAAATATGCTGAAAAAAAGACCGAGGGAAATCGTAAGTATTTTTTAAAAACTTATTTTTGTTGTTCTACTATAATCGTCAATAAATGGCTTAAAAATCAGGTAAATTATGCAATTAAGGATTTTACAAAATGTGTAAATAAAGATAAAACATAACAGAGGGTCCCCCCGGAAATTTCATTTTCAACTTCCCTGACTTTTCCAGGTTTTAAAAACAAATTTCCCTGACCAATGACAATCAGTCAAAAATTGACATATTTTGCAAAATGTGAAAAATAAAAAAAAAAACAACATTGCATTAAAAAATTGGGAAAATTTGAGAATTTTTATTGGGAAAACGTCGAAAATTTGTACTCGGAAAACGTGGGACATTTTTCAATTTTGTTCTCGGTAAACGTGGAAAATATTTTAGCATTGTCCTCGAAAAAGGTGCAAAATTTTGCCAATTTGTACTCGGAAAATAGGCCCCTCGAAGCATTAATTTTGGATCGCCACAACATGACTAAGTTGAATTTCCCTGACTTTTCCAGGCTTTCCAGATCTGGGGGCAACTTGTAATATAGAGCATATTTCGAGAATTATGTACGTTTCATTTGCAAAAATAACTAATTGCGAACGAATAGTTGTTGAATAACTAAATGTTGGTTATCAAACAAATGTTTTTTAATTCTATATAATGTAAATTGAAACGTTACTGACATTGTAAAAACATGTCGGTAATCAAGTTTAGAAAACAAATGGCAATTTGTGAAAAAAAAAACTTTCACTCAGGTTTGAAATATGAAAATTGAATTAAAATATACTTAAGCTTATCTCAAATTTTTCAACAGCCAAAATGAATTCTTTTAAAATTCATGAAGTGATTGGTTTTTATTTTTTCGTTTTGCCAGTTTTACAGTCAGTTTTTTAATGTACCCAGAAGTGAAATATATTTTTTTTCGTATTTTAATAGCTCGATATTCAAAGCTGCACGTTTAATTCGAGAATGACGAGAACGGAAGCGACTCGTTCGGCAATTCAGCAAAAACTAGCCGATGATCGAGCTTATCACGAAACTCTGATAAGGCAAATGCAAAGCAACTTGCACTCGTTCAGCAACAGACTTTTCGACGAAATTTCGGACAAAAATTTCGTCGAAAATAGAGAAAAGGTAAAAGAGGATGGTTAAATGCAATTTGTTGGTAAAATGTTTTAAATCTTTTAAAATCCAAGGAAAGTGAAGCGGTGCAGCGAAGACGAAGAGATAAGGTCGTGAACCGAGAAAGAACGGAAGAATTGCAAAGATTGGAAAACGAAAAAATTTTGGGAGAAAAAAGAAAATTGCAGATATTGCAGAACAGGTAAGGTCTTTTTTTAGGGTTCCCCGCGAATTTCAGTTTCAACTTCCCTGACTTTTCCAGGTTTTAGAAAAATGTGACAGATGCCAATGCTATCCACGATTTTGCAAAATCGACACGGGACAATATTTTGCAAAATGTACTAATGACAATTCGGAAATTTAAAAAAAATTTAACATAAAAAAATTAATTTTTTTTTAAATTTGAAAATTTAACAATGTTGTATTCGGAAAATGTAGAATATTTGAGCAAATTTGTAATCGGAAAATGTTGAAAAAAACTGAAAGTATGAACTCGGTTTCAAAAGGTTGGAAATCTTGCCAAATTTTTACTCGGAAATCGCGCGGTATTTTGCAATTTTGTCCATGGAAGACGCGGAAATTTTCGCAAATTTGTCCTCAGAAACTGTTGCAAATTTGACAAACTTGTACTGGGAAAATTTTGCAAATTGAATTGAATTTCCCTGACTTTTTCAAAATAATTCATTCTTACTATGGCTTTTTTAAAATAACTCATTCTTACCTTGGCTTTTTCATAATAACTCATACTTCCCTGACTTTTTCAAAATAACTCATTCTTCCCTGACTTTTCCAGGTTTTTCAGGGCTGGGGGTACCATGTATTATGTTGAATAGGCACCAAATGTTTTTTAAAAAAATATTGTATTTCGATCAGAGCTCGTCATGACGATCACAATAAAAATTAAATGCTTGCCCCGAGACGTCCTTTAGAAAATTAATTAAAATGTACATTTACCTGTTCAGCAACGATTTTCAAGAATTTGAAAGGCACCTGAGAAGGGCTCAAACGGCTAAGGACCAAGCCGAACAGATTTTCAACGTGGAAATGGAAAGGAATAAACTGAAAGTGAGTCTGAAATGACGAAATCCCTACTTAGTGCTTAATTAGTTTTCGAAACCCCACAATGACAACCTAACTACAAACTTACACAGTCTTACAGGATTTCCCAAAAAATTTCAAATTCAACTTCCCTGACTTTTTCAGGTTTTTAAACAAATTTCCCTGACCAATAACCTTGTCAAAATTGACATATGCCAATGTTATACACGATTTTTCAAACGCTACACAACTGCACAGGACAATATTCAATATTTTGCCAAATTTTCTAATGACAATTGTGAAAAGTTTTCAAAATTAGCGTAGGAAACTTTTGAAAATGAGTAGCATAAAAAAATGTTGACATTTTACTATTTTTTGGTTGGAAATTTTGAAGAATATTGCCAATTTTGTCCTATAGGAAACGGTTAAAGATTTTACAAATCTGTACTCGAAAACAGTTGAGAATTTTGAAAATTTGTGCTTGGGAATCTTTCCAAATTTGTATAAAGAAAAATTGTAAAATTTCGCAAATTTGTGCTTGTAAAACGTGGAAAAAATGTGCAAGTTTGTCCTCGGAAAAGGTTGAAAATTTTACAAAAAATTTGCTGTAAAATGTTAGAAATCTTGCAAATTTATATTACGAAATTTTCTAAAATATGTCATTCAAAACCGTTGAAAATGTTGCTTGGAAATCTTACAATTAAATTTGCATTACGAAAAGCTTGGCAATTTTGCATATTTTCCACTCGGAAAAAAGTGGAACATTTTGCAAATTTCTCCTCGGAATAGGTTAAACTTTTTGTAAATATGTCCTAACCATGCAATTAGAAGCATTAACTCTGGATTGTGATAACATGAAAACATTGAAATTCCCTGACGTTTTCAAAACAAATCATTCTTCCCTGACGTTTCCAGACATTTTTACGTTCTCTGATTTTTCCAGGTCTGGAGGTTCTTAAGGAAAATACATGTACCAGCAATGATAAAAACGTCGAAGGACTTTATTATTTTGATAAATCATTTTACTATCTTAGCCCGATTGTTCATTACTTTAAAATTACAAATTACCGTTTTGTTTCAAGTGGGGGGTTTTAAGCTATATGACCATAAAGCACCCACGCACACTGCAATAAATATAAAAAATAATAAAATAGTTATAATTTTCAGGAGAATGAGAGGAAAGAAAAAATGCGTTTGGAGAGAGAAAGGGATCTTTTCCAAACGATCCAAGAGCAGCAAATGCAACTGAAACATATGCAAAGAAATCAGTATCAAAATCAGCTTTTGAAGCAAATGGACGAGAAGAAAATGATCACTCAACAGGAAAATTACGAGGAAAAGGACAGGGAAAGGAAAAGGATGGAAGAAATGGCCAAGGAATTGCACGTGGAAGACAAAAGGCGAGACTAATTGAAACTCGAAAACAGAGTTCCCTGATCGACCAATGACAATGTCAGGATATATAAATACATGTATAGGACAATATTCAATACTTCGCAAAAATTACTAATGACAAGTTCGAAAATTGTTCAAAATTAATGAAGGAAAAATTTAATTCTACAAAAAATTAGCACGAAAACTGAATGAAAAAACGTTTGAAAATTTGACAATTTAATATTCGGAAAATGTTGAAAATTTGTCCTCCGAATACGTGGCAAATTTTGCAATTTTGTACTCGGAAAACGTGGAGAATTTTGCAAATTTCTACTCGGAAAATGGGCTTTGAGTTAACCACGCAGAAGCATTACTTTTGGATAGCAACAACACGACTACGTTGAACTACCCTGACTTTTTAAAAATAAAACCATTCTTCCCCGGAGTTTTTTAAATTAGCAGACTTTTCCAGGTCTTGGGGGGAAACCCCTGTGGGAAATCGTTTTGATCGAATTTGTACCGCGAGTAATGACTTAATAATATTCCGATTAATTTTGATTTCTTCAAAAACATTTAAAAAAAAGGTACACGCAGCAAAAACTCGAAAAACGTCGTGAGGTGCAAAAATCCTACGAAGATTACTGGATTCTCAAAGAGCAATACAGAGAAAAAGAAAAACTGATGGAGCATCTGGAAAATCGCAGGATGATGGAGCATTTGAAAAAACAACAGAAGAAAGACAGATTCGTTCAAGAATGCGAAAACGAAAGAATAATCAGACTGGAAGAATTAAAAAATAGGGTAGGAATAGTCAATAGTCTAGGATCGTTGTCGAGGTGATACCCAAACAAGCTTCCCTGACCTCAAAACTTCATTTTTTTTAATCCATCTGATAGTTGGCTCGATTGTTACACGAAGAACAGCAGAGAAAAGATCTGGAGGAAATCAAAAGAATGGAAAATCAAGCCAGAGAAATGGAGGAGAAACAAAGAAAGCGAGAACAGGTGGGATATATAACTAGAAAAACAGGGGTTTCACCAGATATTTTATATTCAACTTCACTGACATTTCCAAGTTTTTAAACAAATTTCACTGACCAAAGGCAATGTTTTCCAGATTTTGCCAAATGTACCAATGCCAATTTAAATGTTTCAAAAGTAACGTAAGAAAATGTTGAAAAACTATTACAAAATTAGCATGAAATTTCTTTCAAAATTTTTAAATTTGTATTCGGACAATGTTGAAAATTTGAGTTTGGAAATATCTTGCAAATTGGTATTACGATAAGTTTTAACATTGCGAAAATTTGCGCTCGGAAAACGTGGACAATTTCGAAAGTTTGCCTTCGGAAACTTGAAAATTTTGCAAATTTGTACTTTGAAAACGTGGAAAATGTTGCGAGTTTGTCCGAGGAAAAATTTGAAAATTTATGCTAAAAAAATATGCAAAAAGATGAGCATTAATTAAAAAATTGCAAAATTAGCATGAAAATGTTTTCAAAATTTTATAAATTTGTATTCGGAAAATGTTTAAAATTTTGCAAATCTGTTCTCGGAATCTTTAGCCCCGTCCACACCAAAAAATAAATCACAAGAATATAAATGGCAAATGGCAAATCGGTGTGTACAGGGCTACTCCACAAATCACAAAGCAGATTTGTACAAATAAAGC
>JAQGAO010003610.1:0-16673 GCA_034697705.1 Ommatoiulus sabulosus | reverse complement strand
AACAAATTCTCAACCTTTCAGAGAACAAATTCTCAACCTTTCAGAGAACAAATTCTCAACCTTTCAGAGAACAAATTCTCAACCTTTCAGAGAACAAATTTTCTACATTTTCCGAATACAAATTTATCAAATTTTCTAAAAAAAATTCATGCTAATTTGTCAAATTTTCTTAAAATTTCGATGTTAATTTTGTTTTCAAAATTTTCATTAGTTAATACTGCTTTTTCAGTGTCAAAATACTGAATATTGACTTGTGTCGATTTTCAAAAATTGTGGATAACATTGGCATATGTAAATTTAACATTGTCATTGGTCAGGGAAATTTGTTTAAAAACCTGGAAAAGTCGGGGAATTTGAATTTTGCTCAGAAAATTACCTTAAAATGTCCTAAATTTAAAATAATTCGTATACTCTACCGAAACTGAAAAATTTTCATCATTTCCTATTCGGTCAACAAAATCTCACATTTCCTGATAAAAATTCATTATTTTTCTTTTTTATTAACCAATTATAAGTGCCTACATTTTTCACCCATCCTGTTACATTTTAATAAGAAAACGGAAGCCCAATCAGGTGACTAATTTTCGACGGGCGTCATTTAACAAATTTAACACAACTTTCTAAACTAGTTTTGATTTTTTTTTCTACTTGGTTTTTTCAATTAAAGAAACGCGTATAATTAGGTAACTTTTTACTTTCCCCCGATGAAATTTCACGGCCAAGCCCAGCCGTAATTTCAACCTTGATTGCCATTTTATTTTGGCGAACAGGTGTAGTGAGGTCACCTTGAAAATTTAGCACAAAATAAAAAGCTCTTTACTTCTTTTTATCTGATCGCATTTTTACTTTCACTACTCCTTATCTGCATTTATTTCCGTACTATTACACGAATAGACGAAGTTCTGAAAAATTTTCCCAGATTTTTAGAGAATAATCCTTTTCAGTTTTCAGTGGCGCCATCCATTGGCTGAATTTTGCCCATTTAAGTTCTTCATTTTTCTGCCACTCGGTGGCGCATTGTCTTTTTCGCATGCGCACTAAAACTGAAAGTGTATTCAGTTTTCAGTGGCGCCATCCATTGGCCAAATTTTGCCCATTTTTAAGTTTTGCATTTTTCGTCACTATGTGGCTCAGTATCTTTCACGCATGCGCACTAAAAACTGAAAAGGACTCTTATTCGTTGAAGCTATGTAAATACATGTATTATCTACACAGGGTTCCCCAGAAATTTCATTTTTAACTTCCTTGACTACAGTAATACATGTATACTGTATGCTTGTATACTTGTATACTTGTCTACTTGAGAATTTTGCAAATTTGTCCTCAGAATCTGTTACAAATTTTGAAAATTTTTGCTCTGAATCTGGTAAAAATGTTACAGATCTGTACCCGAAAACAGTTGCAAATTTTACACATTTTTTCTCAGAAAACGTGGAAAATACTGAAAGTTTGTCTTCGGAAAAAAATATAATTGTGCAAATTTGTTTTCAGAAACTGTTGGAAATTGTGCAAATTTGGCATCAAAAACTGTTCAATATTTTGCAAATATGACCTCAGAAGCTGTTGGAAATTTTGCAAATTTATTCTCCGAAATTTGTCAAAATTTGGCAGATTTGTCCTCCGAAATTAGTGAAAATTTGGCAGGTTTTTCCTCCGAAATTGGTAAAAATTTGGCAGGTTTTTCCTCCGAAATTGGTGAAAATTTGGCAGGTTTTTCCTCCGAAATTGGTGAAAATTTGGCAGGTTTTTCCTCCGAATTTGGTAAAAATTTGGCAGGTTTTTCCTCCGAAATTGGTGAAACTTTGGCAGGTTTTTCCTCCGAAATTTGTGAAAATTTCGCAGATTTGTCCTCCGAAATTAGTGAACATTTGGCAGATTTGTCCTCCGAAATTTGGGAACATTTTCCAAATTTGTAGTGGGAAAATTTTAAAGTTTGCAAATGGGGCCTGAGCTATACGTGGAAACATTAATTTTGGATCGAGATAACATTAATACTTTTAATTTCCCTGACTTTCTCAAAATAAGTCAATATTCCCCGACTTTTCAAGGCTTTCCAGGGATGGGGGATTCATGGAATTCGTATTTCCCGTAAATCTAATACACGTAGATTAATTTTTTTATGTAAAATGTGTAAATATTACATACAGTACTTTTTATCTACTAGTATAATTTATGGTATACATATAGCCTAACATTCAAGATGATGGCGTCTTTTTGCTGAACCTACGCGATGTTTGTGTTGAATAACAACATGCGCTAAGTGATGCGTGCATGTGTAACCCCTCAAAAATTGTCCAATTTAACTGAAGAAAAAAGTTATTACCAAAACTGTTTTCACATATACCCCCCCCTACTAATTTGGGGGCATACTTTAGTAATGACAGCACGCGCTGACCCCTGCGCGCAATTATTCCCGATTACGTATCTCACGCGTGACCTCCTTCAGTTTGACCTTTGGCAGAGTACGGGGTCTTCGACCTCGCACCAACACCTGATGTTGCCAACGTAAAACTAATTTCTTCGCTCCGTTTAAAATGGTAGGGTACATACTGTACATGTGGCCCACCCCTCTTCGTGAATTTGGGGAACGAACCTAAATATTGGGCGTACGTGCACGTATATATACATCAGGGGTACTCATACAGAAGCTTTACGGAGGACACTTTACGAAGTCGTGAAGTCACGTGTTTAAAGAATGCAATGATTGACTTAAAAAGTATACACGTTTCATATTGTATAGCCAAGTACATTAGGGGTATCTCATTCAGAGGTTTACTGAGGGTACTTTTGGAAGTTGTGAAGTCACGTGTTCAAAACGAATGCAATAATTGGCTTAAAAATATGTTTCATATGGATGTGACGTCACGGCGTGTGCGGAAGGAATACGGTAATTGGTTTAAATTAAAACATCGATAACCTGAATTTTTTAAACCAATGATGTGCGCGTCAATTTCGCCCACCTGACTTCACGACTGCCAAAAGTGCCATTCGTAAAGCTTCCGTCTAAGTACAGTACCTCGATTATACGAAACGTGAATTTGGCAGCGTCGCGTCGTATATATTTTTTGAAATAGGGTATACTCGGGCAAAGCATCACGAATGTTATCGCGAACTGTAGCCTATACTGTACGAACTCCACGAATTACGAGTACAAATAAGGATAGAGATCAATTAAGGTTACTCCCTAATGTTTTTGCATAAAAACTGAAGTGCATTAAATTTAATTAGCATGCATTTGCGCATGCGCGCGCTAACAAATTGATTATTAATCAGCGGTGTCATTCCGATAATTAGGTTTTTTATGTTGATCAACAATAGTTTAGGGGGGAAAAAAGGTCATCTGAACAAACATAAATATCATCGTCCGAATAATTAATATAGTCTGGGTAAATAGAAGTCATCGCTACATAATGAATAATAACTTGTATTTCGGTTGATGACATCTTCTTATTTGCTCAGGATTAATCGATTTTTGGCTCGAGCGTCATTTGTTCATTCTACCACACTCCACACACGCCATCCTTTCTTTACTTTATGACAGACTACGACCACATTGCCGTATGTACGGTGGAACCTCGTTAAGAAGAACTCGCTTTATACGAATTCCTGATAGTACGAACTCATATCCATCTCAAGTCCTAGGATATTGACGAAAAAAATTATTTTTTCAGAGTTCCTCCAGAAATTTCCTTTTCAACTTCCCCGACTTTTCCAGGTTTTAAAAAACATTTCCCTGACCAATGATAATGTCAAAAATTCACATATTTACTAACTGGCATCATTGCAAAATTTACTTATGACAATTTTGAAAATTAACATAGAAAATTATTTTAAAAAAATTGCATGAATAAATTTTTAAAATTTGACAATTTTGTACTCGGAAAATGTAGAAAGTTTTGCAAATTTTTACTCTGAAAACGTGGAGAATTCTGCAAATTTGTCCTCGGAAAACGTGGACAATTTTGCAAATTTGTACTCGGAAAATAGGCCCTGCGCTAACAATGTAGAAGCATTAATTTTGGATCACCACAACACTGATAAATTTCCAATTAATGAGCCACAAATTTGCTAGATTTTTGATAAACTAATTCACTCATAATTTCCCACCTAGGTAACAACTGTTAAAATTTTCCACCTGTTAATAACTGTTCAATTTTCCACTTGAAAATGTCCATTTTTTGCTCAGCCATAATTCGTAATAAAATTGAGGATAAACAACTCCCATTGTTTTAAAATCTAAAAACCAAATCCTGCGGGGGCGGGAGCTTAACGTTATTATTTTTCCTTGAAAAATTAAAGTTGGATTATTTACATGTATAGCTATACGTTCGTTGAATTATTTATTAATGGGGAGGAAACTCGTTCGTTAATTTACGGATTTCTTCCAGGGTCGTCCATAAAAAAGGTCACCGAAAGGTCGCGCGCAATTTCCTTTCGAAATAGCCTAAGGTTTCGGTGCAATTTTTGTTTATTTCATTTTCAGAATCAGCCGAGCGTGTCATTAAAAACGTCATATAATCCATTGTTAATTGTTGAATACGAGAAGTTTTTTATTTTTAAATCGTGCAACTTTGAATAGGGCTAGACATAAACTTCCTGGTTCGTAACATTAAGAAACTCGCCGAAAGACTTGTCGGGAACAAAACAATTTGAAAATTAAACGCTGGTTTCGCACGAAAGATTCAAATTGCACGCTTTCGAAATTAGACACGGGAGGCGCTGCATGGATGGCTGGATTTCAGACGATTCGAAGCGCGAACTTGGCCTTGAAAAAATCTTCATTATCCCAACTTTTCTCTAAATGTAACCATCAGTAAAATGTAAAATAGTTGAAAATAATTGTCATTCAGTAAAACCTCAAAATGTTCGTAAAATGATTTTGATGTGCAAAATTTCAATCGAGTACCGCCATGTTGAAAAAAATTCCAAATTTTAAATAAATGAACCAATACAACATACTGTAGGCTCCATCAGTTAATAATGCATGATCCTTTCTCCATAAATGTTTCAATCAAGCAAAGTTTATAAGGGATAAATGTGAAATTTTTTTTAAATATATATTTTTTTAAAACAAAAGGTTTTTAACATTTTTACACCGAATGACATATTTTTCAAATGATGTACATTGTAATTATTTTATTTATTATTTTTTAATTGACATTTAAACATTATCTATTTTTCTTATAAAAATTACTTTTCCGAAGAAACTATGCGAAATTTACTCAAAAATAAATAATTTCCCCTCAGTTTTCTTCCAAAAACAATTCATTCAGTGACCTATTTTTCTTGAATTTTTCGGATTATCCGGAAAATTCCATTCCCTATAATGCATGGTATTTTTTTCCAGAAATGTCCCAATCAAGCCAGTAAGGAATTAATGTGACATTTTCTTTTAAAAAAAAAGTCAATAAAATTTTCCCACAATTTTTACATAGAAATGACATTTTTTTTTATAAAATGATCAATTATTTTTTTTAAAAAAATCTGACATTAAAGCTATCTATTAATCTTTTAAAAAAAATTATGATTCAATTATTTTTTTAAGAAATCTGACATTAAAACATCTATTTTTCTTTACAAAAATATTTAATAAAGTGTTATTTTTGGAAAACAAATTGAGGGAAATTGTTCTATTTTTGAGTAAATGTTACATAGTTTCTTAGGCATTTTTTTATATAAAGAAAAATAGGTAGGCCTATGTTTAAATGTCAGATTTATAAAAACAAAAATTCTAAAAAACAATGTAACATTTACTCAAAAACAGAAAAATGTTCCTTCAATTTTTTTTTCCAAAACGACTCTTTCTTAAATATAAAAAACTAGCCATAATTCAACGAATCATGACCGCAGCGCCCCATACCACTTCAGCAAAGCCGCTTTATGGAAAGACTTTTCGCCCACTAAGCCACATACGTACAAACAGCTCTTCTTTATAGATGCGTGCAAGTGTCCTATTTCTCTTGAATTTTTGCGGGTTATCCGGAGAATTTCATTCCCAAACTCCCCGGATAATCGATATTGCGATTCGTATAAATCAATTTCCATATTTAACTTGGTGCTTAATGCAACTGGAAATAAGGTGAGCCGAAGGTAGTATTTAGGCCGTTCACCTATTCACTTAATTACTTAAATTAGGCTAATTATTAGGTCCGTCGCACTACCCATCTCAAAGCGAGGTCTTCCGCAATTAGCATAATTACATAACATGCTAATCACGGTCTCGGGCGGCTAATTTCTGCATGCACACGGTGACATTTCGGGACAAAAATAGGGGACAACGTCCCACGCACCAGTGCCCACTTTCCAAATTTCAAAAAGTTTTTGTACCAGTTGAGAGAGAGTGAGGGGCAGCGGAGGAAGACTGCTTAAGGGGGGGACGTGAAAAGGTCAGGTGAGTTTAAAATTGGCACCTCCGAGCACTTTTCTCAGGTGAACTTTTATTCGATGCTAAGCTGGTTATTGTTTTTTTGGGAGGGGGTAGACGGTTCAGGTAGACGTCGCCGAAGAATGAATCGAAAATCTGCGATAAAAGTGCAATAAAAACTGGACTTTTTTCGGTTGGGGGAGCCTCAAAATGGCGTATCGGAAGCTAGTTCCCATTAGAAACGGTTGCGTCTTAAGGGGTGACATCCGCGAAGGTGATGTCACGATGACGTCGTCGAAATTCGGGAATAATTGGGGCGAAATACGTGATCGTAACGTGTGATAAATGGCGTGATTCGCAACATGATAGGGGTACTAGTCGAACAGAAACTTAACGAATGGTGTTTTTGGTGTGCACGTGCGCACAATTGACACGATTTCAGGGTTACCCCAGAAATTTCATATTCATCTTCCCTGACTTTTCCAGGCTTTTAAACAAATTTCCTTGACCAGCGACAAAATTGACATACACTGTGCTGTACGTCGATGTTATTCAAGATTTTGCAAATTTGTATTCGGAAAATGTTGAAAGTTTTTAAAATTTGTACTCTGAAAATGTTGAGAATTTTGCCAATTTGGTGATCTCAGAATCTGTTGAAAATGTTGCAAGTTTGTACTGACAATTTTTTTAAAGTTTGCAATTGGGCTCTGAGCCAACTACATAAAAGCATATAAATTTTGGATTATGAAAACATACTGTAAATAGTTGAATTTCCCTGAGTTTTTCAAATTAAGCCATTCTTCCCTGACTTTTCCACGTTTTCCAAGTCGCGGGGGGAACCTCGGGTCTTTTCGCACACGTGGTCGACTTAGCGAATGGCAAAGTGCAATTCGTCACGCGTCGGTCTGAGCACCCCTATTTACACTCCTTTAAGGTACATGTACACAATCGAGCAACCTTGCATTGAGAAAGGAAGTTGTCATGATAATCGACCATTCGCGAAGAAGAACTCGAAAACGTCATATAAATGTAATTGGAAAATAATTATGATTATTAAGGAGTAAATTATAAATAAATAAAACTATGAAATAATAAAATTTAAAGATGAATTACATGAGAAAATACAGGTCATAGATGTCATTTCAAAAACTGCCTTTACACGGAAATATTTCATTATTTTAGTAAGGCCGTCACACGCGAGGCAATTTATATCCCGACACTTGTTTCCAGATATATTATTGTACGAGAGTTGCACTAGCGTCTCAAAACAGCCCATAACCTCATAATTGCTCGATATTTTCCCGTGCGTTGGGAAAAAATGCCTTCGCAAATATGTTTCCAGATATATTACCAGGCTAGAAAACGATCCTATATTCCGAGAAACGTATTTCTGGAAAGAATATCCGACGAAAGCATCGTTCCGTGTGTGCAGCAACAAGCTATTGTTTCAGGCGTGGACCGAATGTTCCAGTGTTTACACACTGCATATGTTAAAGTGTTTAAACACAAATGATTGGTGTATATATTGTTAAATTGGTCACACAAATGTTCCAGTGTGTTTACACACTGTGTTTAAACACAGAATATTCCAGTGTTTACACAAGTGCAGTGTTACGAGGCTATAGGTTTTGCACTCCAAACACGTAAATTGACGTCATTTATTTCCATTTTTATTATTTTTATTACAATTATAGACAAACGCCCAAAAAGTGGGAGCAAATGTTTAAGCGAAACACCGCGAGCCGGGCGTTGCCTTATTTAATTAACTGAATTATAAGTTTATAATTTCTCAGATTTCTGAATTATAAATTTTAAGCGCCATAGCTGCCTACAACTTTTCAAAAAATTCAAAACTGAACTAAATTCAAAGTACACTGGAACCTCATTAAGAAAAAAAACTCGCTTTATACGAATTTTTGATAGTACAAATTCATTTTAAATTCCATAACTGTCTTCGAGTATGGACTAATACTGTTAATTTCCTCGTTTAAGACGAATGCAGAATTCGGATATATTACACATTTTCGGCTAAAACGAATGCATTTTGGAGTTCCCGAGCATTCGCGCTAAGTATACGTTAAAACGAACTTTAAAATAAAATGAAAAAAGGCTAAGCTGTGAGGGGGAAATCCCCGATAAATGACGCAGGATTTTCTCTTTCATAGACGCGGGGCATATACATGTATAATTTCATCCAAACTTCGATGAAACTTGAGTTCTTATTATTGAAGTCCCGTTTTGTCCGACTTCCGATAATACGAACTATATAAACTTTCGATTTTGTCATAGCCGATGTTCGTAATAGCCCATGCCCATTATTGGTCTAATTTTTGTTAATTAATAATTTTATAATTAAAAAGCACTCGTTTATAGTGAAAGAGGGTTAGGAGGCTATAAATTTCGAGCATTGTATTGTTTGTGGATGGCAATTAAAAATCCGCGATTAATTACTTCCTCGATGCAAAAATATCCGAAGAGAAAATAATGGTTTTCCATGCAGCCCTCGAAATAGCGGAGGGTGCGATCGACCCGCAACGTGCCACACCCTTAAAACTAAGGAGTTAAGCCCACGAGATACGTAATTGGAAATCGATGAGAAAACTACGCAATTATTTTTATTATTACTTTCCCAAAGCCCGGGTAAAGAATAAATACGCAAACTCCCTTCACCGTTGCTTTCCCCATTTACCCGGGCTTTGGGACCGGCGACGATAGCGACGGTTGGCTGGAGAAGAACCTGAACGAGATGAAAGACTGGATACATGTATGGGAAAGAAATACGTTATAGGAACTATCCCAGCATTCGCCCGGGGGATTGTGGGAAACCATGAAAAACCACAAATGAGGATAGCCGACCGTTCAAACATAAAAGAGGTGTCCATTAAGTTCCCGGATTCAATTTTTTTAAAAAAACAGCACAGTATGGATTTTAATTAAATTTGGTAGAGAAATCCAATTCAACGTCATCTATTATTCAAAATAATGTCCATTTTTTTGGGGGCATTTTTGGATTTTTGGATAGCCGTTTAAGCCTCGGGCATTTGTTCGAGCCACTCAACGTCCGCTTCTCCCACCATCTTTCGCACTTTCAACGTCCATTCCTCGACTGACCAATCCAATTCTAGACCGAAAGTTCGGACATGACTCGGACCTTAAACGTGTCGCGCATTTCTGCTCCTGAAATGCCTTCAAAAGTTTAAAAAAAAAACCGCTTCTGAGCCATTATCTCCTCGGACTCCATCTAATTGCTTTGCAATTTTGCAGGTTAAACGCATTGCGACGACACGATGCGTCAGTATACGTAAACTAAATTTTACCTGAAAGGACAGCAGCTCGATCCCTCGTACGTGGTTGCACTTCGCTGATAAATTATGAAAAAATAACTAAAAAACATCAGCTGGCGAGAGTTAGCTACGAGTTGTGGATACGGGTTATTTATTATATTCTACATTGTACGTGCCAATTACGAACAAGTGCGAGCGACAAGAAACGCCATGTATGTAGTGTTCTAGCCACATGTTTTTTGAGTAGCCATTAATTGCACTCTATACGTCATAGGTTCCTTTTATTCGTTTTTATGAAGCCATGGGTTCTTTTTATTCGTTTTGATGATGTCATGGGTTCCTTTAATTCTTTCATGACGTCATAGGTTCCCTTCATTCGCTTTATGACGTCATAGGTTTCTTTCATTCTTCTGTATGATGTAATAGGCGTTCTCGTCAAAATGCTGTCCTATTTTCGTAAAGTTATCATATCGTCCAAATTATTTTCTGTGTTTTGGATTGGTTTAATAATATAAGTGTAAAAGATCAGTTAATTGCATGTACAAAGTATATACAGGGTATGCTAGTAATTCCCTGACTTTTAGGTTTTACAGGTTTGGGATAACCCTGAATTACGTCTTATCGTGTCAAGATGTATCGCGTGCATTACTAAACGTTGCTAAACGTGTTTAAAAATGTTATACAGGTAGAGATAAATTCGTTTTCGTAAAAAAATGCCGCTCTGAATGAGTTTGATCGGTTAACCGTCACGCCAATGCCATCCGTGACCTTTCTTTCTTTCTAACTGTTGCGCACTATTTTTATCACGCGGAAGTGAATTGCCAAATATGCTAAAAACACGACAACCAGAATAGATTTTATCGAGGAGTTTTGGGTATTTTCCAGAGAGGTTTTTGTTTAAGTTAATTAGCCCGTTGTAGGCCTATCTCTCTTCGTATAGCGCATCTGTGAGCGGAATACGTTATGGCCTATCCTGGATGAAGTGCTTTTTCATAGTTCCTCCTGAAATTTCATACTCAACTTCC
This sequence comes from Ommatoiulus sabulosus, assembly GCA_034697705.1. Classification (NCBI taxonomy): domain Eukaryota; kingdom Metazoa; phylum Arthropoda; class Diplopoda; order Julida; family Julidae; genus Ommatoiulus; species Ommatoiulus sabulosus. Next base: position 6,000 of record JAQGAO010003610.1, on the reverse strand, counting down.
CTGACATTTCCAGCTTTTCATAGAAATTTCTCTGACCAACGACAAAATCGACATATGGCTATGTTATCCACGATTTTGCAAAATCGACGCGGGACAACTTTCAATATTTTGCAAAATTAACAATTTTGAAAAATTGTCCATTTTTTTTAAAATAATTAAATGTTTAAAAATGAAAATGTTAATGAGACAGTTGGAAATTTTTCCAATTTGTGCTCGGAAAACGTGGAATATGTTGCGAGTTTATCTTCGGAAACTGTTGAAAATTTTGCAAAATTGTCCTAGGAAACTGTCTAATATTTTGAAAATTTGTCCTCGGAATCAGTTGAAAATTTTGTAACTTTGTCATCAAAAACTGTCGAAAATGTTGCAACTTTGTCCTTGGATTCTGCAGTTGAAAATTTTGCAAATTTGTTATCGGAAACTGTCTAATATTTTGCAAATTTGTCATCAAAAACTGTCGAAAATGTTGCAAATTTGACCTGGAAATTGTCGATAATTTTGCAACTTTGTCATCAAAAACTGTCGAAAATGTTGCAACTTTCTCCTTGGAATCTGCAGTTGAAAATTTTGCAAATTTGTTATCGGAAACTGTCGAAAATTTTGCAAATTTATCCTAGGAATCAGTTGAAAATTTTGCTAATTTGTCCACGGAAACTGTCTAATATTTTGCAAATTTGTCTTCAAAAACTGTCGAAAATGTTGCAAATTTGTCCTCGGAAACTGCCGACAATTTTTCAATTTTGTACTGAACATTGTTTATATCATAAAGTTTGCAAATGGGCTCTGAACTTACCACGCAGAAGCAAACAGTTTGGATTGTGACAACATTAATACGTTGAATTTCCCTGACTTTTCCAATTTTTCCAGGCCCCGTAAACCACCGATGAACTAAAACACTGGAAATTAACTAAATTTACACGAAGTTATTTCTTAAAATAACTATACGGGAAAAATCCTTTCGGTGCGCAGTCTAGACTCCATTTATTTCGGGTTTATTCAACAACGGCCTGTAGCTAACCCTCAGAAACTTTGCCAAAAACTTTTCGTGTGAAAAGAAGTGAAAACCTCATAAAGTGTCGACGTCTGCATTTAGACGGGCGGCCATTTTGAATTTCTGGCACCTTTTTAATTCAATGATCGAGACTCCCTTTTGTAAAACGCGCTACAAAAGCAATAAAATACAAAACTATAGACAAAAAAAACCAACACGGATTGTTTTATAAAAACTGACTAAACCGCATTTAACGAAGGCGAGCAGACATCTCAAGGCTAGCCTATGATTGAAAAGATGCGCGACTGGACTCACCAGTGACTAAGGCACCACCCCCCCCCCACCCAAGAATAAAAAAAGGCACTTCACGAGGGGGGCGTCTATGACATCAGCGTGGCCGAAATATATATTTGATGAGAAATGCGCGGTTTCTATGAGGGTAGAGGTGACCCACCTCCGCAAAAAAGTAACTTTTATACCTGGCTCGAGCGAATACGATGGAACATTGTACGAACTCATGTCCAGTCCCCGTCCTAGGCCGGGTATGGACGAATAATGTTACTTTCTTCATTTGAGACGAATTCCGAATTCGGATATTACGTATTTTCGGCTAAAACGAATGCATTTTCGAGTACTCGCGCATGTTACGTTAAAACGAACCAGAGACGACATTAAAACATGTACAGTAAGGTATAAACGGGGAATTCCCCGATAAATGTTGCGGCACCTTCCCATTCATAAACGTGGGGTAGGATTTCATCCAAATTGCGATGAAACTTTAGTTCTTATTGTTTTGTCCGACTTCATGATATTACGAATTACGATTTAAACGAACAAATTTTGACTTCGTTATAACTAGCTCCGGATGCATACACGTAAGATAATTTGTTACAACTACGTTTCGGACATAAGATAATTTGTTGCACCTGCATGGTGCAATAATAGGTGCAAACATTTGGGAGTTTTCTCGTAGAAATGGGTGAATTTCAAGAAATTTTGCAATGTTTTTAAATTTTGGTCAGTACAAATTTGCACAATTTCCACATTTTTCGAGGCCAAATTTGCGAAATTTAGCAGGTTCTGAGGACAAATTGGCCAAATTCTCAACATTTTCAAAGTATAAAATTGCAACGTTTTCAACTTTTTCCTCATACAAATTTGTAAAACTAAAAAAAAAATCATGTTGTTTTTTTTTCCCTCAAAATGTTCCTATACATTAATTTTGAAAATAATTTAGCCTAAAAATATTGATACATGTATATGCATTATCAACAAAATAGAGCTAATTATATAATACCGGCATTTATTCCGAAGTTGTGTATACATGCATTTGACAAAATATTTACACGCTTTACAAATGTTTAGAAATAGAACATATTTTAGCACAAATTGAAAGAACTTATCCTAACATCCGCAAACATTTTTAGACGTTTACTTTAGAAAAATTCCCGATACGTATAAGTAATGGTTTTGCATAAAACGAATTTCTGCTCGTATATAGAAATGTTAAAGTAGGCTATATAGTCGAGTTTTCTACGGAAAATATTCAAACTTGATTTCTGTAAATACACGTATGCTGAATAGCGCTGGGTATACGAGCAATTCATATACAAAGAAGAAAAAATACTGTATGACTAAGTACTTCAGGGAAAAACTTGGAAATTTGGATAAATGTCCTCGAATTTATCTTAATATCAGATCGCACTTTGCCACGCGCGCAATTTTATCGATTAACTGATGTATTTTCCCCTCGTATTTCTGCTAGTCATTCCATCTCACGGTTTGCATTAAACTCAACTTATAAAAGTGATGTAAAAAAAGTAGACGAATTTATCGAGTCGTCATCACGCAACATTTTCTGATAAATTTATTACTCGTCTGCATCTGTTTCTGTAAATACGGGGTGTCCAACCAAAAGCCTCCAAAATTTATGATTTTAAGTATAAGCAAAAGTCTATCCGAGGGTTGTTCATTAAGTTTCCGCAATCATTTAAAAAACGTCTGTATGGATTTTATTAAATTTGGAGGAGAAATCCACGTAAAAGTCATCTATTGTTAAAAAAAATGTCCATTTTGTTCGGTGCATTTTTGGTAGAGTGTATGCCTCGTTCAAAAAACGTTTAACAAGGTTCCCCCAGAAATTTCAATTTCAATTTCCCTGACTTTTCCAGGTTTTACTAAAGCTTACCTGACCAATGACAATGTGAAAAATTGACATATTTTGCAAAATCGACATTGGAAAATATTTTTAAAAATTCACTAACGTCAATTTTGAAAACTATATAGGCTTAACATAGACAATTTTTTTTAATTTTTTGAAAAAAATGTGACAATTTCTGTATTCGGAAAACGTGGAAAATTTGCAAATTTGTACTCGGAAAATGTGGAAAAACTTGCAAATTTGTCTAGAGAAAATGTGGAAAATTTTGCAAATTTGAACTCAGAAAATGGGCCCCGAGCTAGCCATGTAGAAAAAGTATTAATTTTGGATCGCCAAAATTAAATTTCGTTGAATTTCCCTGAATTTTTCAAAATTCGCATTCCCTGACTTTTCCAGAATTTCCAAGTTCCCTGACTTTCCCAGGTTTTCCAGGTCTGGGGTATACCCTTTCAATGTCCACTTCTCTCACCATCTATCGCACTTTCAACGTCCATTTCTCGACTGACCAATCCGCTCCTAGGCCGGTCGAATGTTCGGACATTACTCGAACCTAATTGAACGTGTCACGCATATCTGCTCCTGAGATGTCTTCAAAGTTTAAAAATCGCCGCTGAGCCACTATCTCCTCGGACTCCATCTTTGCGCACCAATTTTAAGCAAGTGCAATTTTATGAAACTTATCTTTTAACGTTGAAATAGGTTCAGGAATGATGGAAGAATTTTTCCAACAAATTTAATTAAAATCCATATAGCCGGTTTTTTAAACTGATTTAGAAAACTTAATGAACACCACTCGTAATTCGATCCCCCTCCTGGCATCGGTTTCAAATAATTGAAACTGATAATCATTTTCGCTGAATTTCTTCGTTATCCTAATTTTGAATCCGTATAAGCGTATTTTAATGAAAATGGTCGACCTCGTTAAACTTCATGAAATATTTATACTCTCGTGTCGTTAAAAGGTAATAGAAGCGTCCACGTAAGTGAAACGGGATGCGATATAAATATACGAAAAAAAATCGTTTTTAAATGAAAATCTTATGAAAAATTTGAAGTATTTTCGGAGTAAAAAAAAACGAACATCTAGTAATTTATAGGGGATTTAAGATGGTTGATCTCGGCGTTGAATTTTACAAATTGTTTGACATCCGTGAAGATTTTTTTTTTGTAAATGCTTTCTAAAATGTATTACCTAAAAAACGGCTTTTTTCTACGAGGTTTACATGTATGTACGAAGAACATAACTTAAAAAATTATATAAAGTTCCTAAACTACTGTATGTAATAATTAGCCAGAAATTTGTCGACATTTTTTAGCCGATAAATTAGTTTTTAATCGAACATCTGTCTCGAAAAATTGACCGAAAAAAGTCATTTTAGTCCAAAGTGTCTCATTTTAATCTAAAAGTATCTCAATTTAGTCCAAAAATCTATACTTTTATTCAAAATTGCCCTATTTTAGTATAATAAGTGCAATTAAAAACCTCAAGATTTGCAATTTTAGCCTAAAAATGTCCTGTTTCGGTGTGCATCATTCCATTTTTGCTTCAGTACTTCATCAATTTCTTATTTTATCTTTAGGCCTATGCTTTCAATAATTTTTTTTTAATCAGCCAAAAAAAGTTCCAAATTTGGATACCGCATTTCTAAAAATTGTATAATTTTAGGAACAAATGCCCTATAACCATACCACTTTTTGGTAAAAATTTATAGATTTCCCCAAAATGTAACGAAACATTTCCAACGTGACATCACTTTTTTCGCCAGAAATTGAGACCATGCAATGTTGTTCCGTGCCCATAAAAAAGAGTGGAAAAGTTCCCTAGATGGCGCTTATTCCACTGGTTAGCGACACAGCGATCCCATCCAAGATGGCGACGGGGTCATAAGGAAGGTCATTTTCCGATGCTGGAGCCTTCGTGTCTGTCTTTATCGTCTCAAGATGGCGTTGCGTGATATACCCAAAAAGATGTCAGCTCCGTTTTTAATTGGCAATTTGGGCGAAATGACGAAATTAAAGCCTGCACGCGTTCGGCAATAAAAGATGACTGGTCATGAGAGAAAGGCAACGACTAATTAAAACACTCGTAAGTTAAGACACTCGGCTTTCGGATAACATTTCACTTTCGGTAATACGGAATTAGACCCTCAGCGACGCTATTCGAACCAACACAATCAGGAATCAGGGTTCCTCCAGAAATCACATATATCCAGGGTTTTAAACGAATTTCCCGGACTCCTGACATCTGCCGATTTTGTAAAAACGACACGAAAGATATTCAATATTTTGTTGCAAAATTTTAAAAATTAAAAGGGAAATGTTGAAAAGTTTTAGAAAATCAGCCTACTAAAAATTTGAACAATTTTCAAGTTTGTCTTAGGAAAATTTTGAAAAGTTCGCCAGTTTATCCGCGAAATAGGTTGAAAATTCATCTAAATTTGTACCCGAAAAAAAGTGAAAATTTTGCAAATGTGTCCTGGAAAAAATTGAAACTTTTGCAAATTCGTCCTCGAGAGTTGTTTAAGATTTTTCAAAATTGTACTCGGAACATTTTTAAAATGGGACCTGCATGAGCTAACCAAAGGGAATCAATAATTTCGGATTGGGGAAACATTATTACGTTGAATTTCCTTGGCTTTTTCAAAATAAATCATTGTTCCCAGACATTTTCAAGTTCCCTGACTAGTCCAGACATTTTCAAGTTCCCTGACTAGTCCAGACATTTTCAAGTTCCCTGACTAGTCCAGACATTTTCAAGTTCCCTGACTAGTCCAGACATTTTCAAGTTCCCTGACTAGTCCAGACATTTTCAAGTTCCCTGACTAGTCCAGACATTTTCAAGTTCCCT
>JAQGAO010003609.1:0-16674 GCA_034697705.1 Ommatoiulus sabulosus | reverse complement strand
GCAATTTTGGAATGGCCCGCTGACTCCTATAGCCAGTCGTAAACACCAAGATGGAGGCGTTTTGCCTTTTATAGATATAGAAAGCACCGTGTTTCGTTAAATGTTTCCCGATATAACGAATTTTAATGAAGGCTATCACATAAAAATTAAGTATACAAAATGGAATTGGTAAGATAAAACGTGCTTAATTCCAGGTTTAGGCTCAAAAAAGACGATTTTTTCAGGTCAAAATAGTGTTATAGTCGAGCCTCGTTAAGACGAAACTCGAGAAACGTCAAAATGTGTTCGTTTAAACTGTATAGTTCGTATTATCAGAAATCAGACAAAACGTGTCTTCAACGATAAAAAATAGTTTCATCAAAATTTGGATGAATCCTAACCCACGTAGGCCTACATGATTGGGAAGGTGCTGGTGCTTTTAAAGGGGAATTCCCCGTTACAAAGCTACGTTTTTTCCATATTCCCTGAAGTACGTTTCAACGTATGCCGCGAATGCTGGAAAAGTCGAAAATTCCTTCGCCTTAGCCAAAATTTGTAATATCCGAATTCGGAATTCATCTTAAACGAAGATATTTTTCGTTCATATACCCTATATAGGACGGGGACTGGAAATGCGTTCGTATACATTACTATCAGAAATTCGCATAGAGCGAGTTCTTAATGAGATGTCACCGTATATAACGAATTTCAATTAAATACCACTTTCCAGTTTTAGATTCGCAAAAACATGCACTTTCCACGTTAAAATCGTGTTACTAGAACTTTTTGAGCATAACGTGTTACTTCGCCGTAATTATAATTCGACATCAAAGCGTAAATTGGAAAAGCGTGTTTTAAAAATAACGTTTTACTCTTAGTTTTTTTTTTCACTTTTAAGTTGCGTGTAATTATCTCTAATCACTCCATAAATAAAATATCAGATTTCCATTTAACCCACTTTTTTTGTTTGTTTTCAACGCCAAATCTGTGAGTCACACGTATCTAAACGAAGCTTTAAGAATGGGATATTTCAAAACATGTTATTTTTGAAATTTCAATGACATATAGGTATCGGTCAACGCTTAAAACTATACTCGTAAATTAGCGATACGTACACGTATACGTGTCTAATGACGTCCGTTCGGGGTCAGTTTCGTCTTAAATCTGGATCTCGGCGAATTTGGACATTTATTACTTTGGCGAAATTCCAGTTATGCATACTTAGGAAAATAATTAGTATGGGTGAAACCAGTTTTTTTGGAGCACGTAACAAATGGCGACGTTTAACAAAGTCGCATTTTGATTTAGGGGTTACGCTCGATGATCGATAAAAATAAAAATGTTTAAAAATAGGAGGTGCAGGACGTGAAAGGACTTCTGCTGAGACCATGATAAATTCTATATTGTTTTTAAAACGAAATATTGTCATGTCTACCCAACCCTATATCTATAAAACGTAATAAGCGGACGTGACTCTCATCCTAATTTCGTCTATTTTTTACTCCTATTTTCGGGCAATTTGTCCATTTTTTATCGAGTTTTTACATCGACTCACTGACATTTGTCCTTCTTGTTTTTTGTTTTTTTGAAAAATTTAAAGTTTTCCTCCGCGGTGGGCCAACACTAATTATTCAGGAAATGCCATCTTCGGGGTTTAGCTTTTTACCTCCAATAACGCCTTTTTGCGGTTTTGGCTACCTGCGCCGCTGCTCCTGCTCCCGCATTATTTCGACTTTTCAAAAATGCCGAAATTGCTAGGGTTATTTAATAAAATATGCGATATTTTTTTAAGTGTTTCGCAACGACGAGTTATACGCCGTCTCGGATCAGCGCAATCTGATAGGGATAAATTCGGTTTTCATAGAGTATCGCGAATTTATATTCTAATAAAATTACATCGATTGACTCGTTTTATGGGAAATTAGTTAGGGTGCACCCAATTGACTATCTCGTTTTTGAAAAATCGCAATAGAAATTCTAAAATAATATAAATGCGCGTAATGTATATGCCACTCATATATGATAATTCGAAGACATATACTTTCGAACCGTGTCTTTGAAAGACTATCATATAGTATTATGTATATTCTCTTAATGTATATGTATGTTCGGAAGTGTAGAGGAAGTGAATTTTGCACACACAAAAAATGAGTGAAACGAATTAAAAACAAGATTTTACGCGTTACATGTCGTATACAGTATCCGTTGCTCTCCCAAAAATCGGATTTTTCGTAAGCATGTTGTAACACGTAAAAAAAATTACAAAAAAATACGTTAAAAGCAAATTGTTACATGTTATTAACCAGGTTTCCCCTAGATCGGTAAAATCTCGAAAAGTCATGGAAGAATGACTTATTTTGAAAAAGTCAGATGAATTCAACGTAGTAATGTTGTCACAATTCAAAATTATTATTTCCACGTGGTTAGCTCGGGGCTTGTTTGCAAATTTTTTAAAATTTTTACCAATTTCAGAGGGCAAATTTGCAAAATTTTCCAACCACTTTTTCCAAGGACTTATTTACAAGTTGTTAACCTATTCCGAGGACAATTATGCAAAGTCTGCATTTTCCTATTACGAATTTGCCTAATTTTGTCAAATTTTTCTCCGTTGATTTTTGTATTTTTTTTTTTAAATTGTCATTAGTAAATTTTGTAAAAATATCGAATTGACGTTGTCATTGGTCAGGAAAATTAGTTGAAAAACCTGAAAAAGTCAGGGAAGTTGAAAATGAAATTCCTGGGGGAACCCTGTTATAACTCTGTAATTCCATAAATCTTATTCTTTTTCAAGCACATTTATGGTAAATGACAACTGAGATAGAAAAGCACAAATCATCGTATATACTAATTTCCAACACGTTTCCGAACATGTTTGTTCGAGAGCAAGCCAAATAATATAAATGATTCAGGCGTGTATTTATTTTATACTGTACGTGGATACGATGTTTATTCATCGATGACGTGTATTTATAGGCGCTATAATGATAAACACGTGCAATGTATAGCTCTTGCACAAACACGTTGCATATAAGTTTCAAAATGTCCCATTTCCTTAACGAAAAATGATGATGCCATAGTTGGTCGTCAGTTTATGACCAACCGAATGACGCGTTAAGTAAATTTTGGTTATAGTTAGGTAAGCGATATAACGGGAAGATGAGTGTTTGCCAAAAGAATTCTACCAGACAGATTATAGGGAAAACTTTGGAGTACTTCCTGTTATCAGCTGATGCTTCGACTATAAATAAAGGTCGACTTAAGTGTTTATTTATTTTAGCAGTTTGGTATATATATAAATTTCCCAGGAAAAGCTTGACTTCATTTTTTTTCTGATCAAACTTTATCAGGCTCGGGTTCCGAATATATCACCTGCATGCTACATCGCCAAAAATACTTAATCGTTATTGCGATGGGTGGCATCCACGAATAAATGTACATATATTTTTAAAAACGGAAGTGATTCTGAGGCACTTCTATCGCTTCTCACATAAATTTGCAGAATAGAAAATGATCCTATTCTCAGCAACTTAATTTTTGGACAGAAACTTATTTGTTTTCCTAAAGGCCTTCACACAGAGGCAATTTATATCCCTAAATTTGTTCCCATGCAGATATATTATTGCTTGATATTTCCCCGTGTGTTGGGGAAAAAGACTTTCGCACACAAATTTCCAGAATAGAAAATGATTCTATTCTGAGCAACTTATTTCCGGAAAGAAACTGACGCCATAGGTTTTACAGTCACGTACAAAAGTTTATTTCTGTTGGATAGCCAATCAGGAAAGACATCTATAGGATGAAATAAAAGTAGCGCTGTCGAGTGAGTTTACCCCCATTTAATTTCCTTCGAAACAGCGCCGTCCTATTCTGTAGGGATATATTCTGAAAGTTTCGCATATATTTCAGGTGAAATAACTTTCTCGCAATTTATTTTCAGATATAACTTTCCTCGTGGCATGTGACGGCACTTAATATTCATGCTTATAAGCGGTCAAAATACTATACACTGTAGTCGCGTAGCCCGTTGTACCAAACGATAATCGCAGATTTACTAAGACGCGCTTTTAACTGTGGGTTATTGTTTGATAATAATGTAGGCGAAGTAATTCCATTGCCAAAAATAAAAACGCCGCGCTTTGACATTTCAACGAATATGTGTATGAAATATTAATGCAGTATACTCGAGCTGCCTACGAAGTACTTAGTGTCTAACAAATGGAAATAGATTTCGTTAAATGTCAGATTTTAAAAGAATTGAGTACAGAATAATATTCGCTTGAGTGATTCGAGAAAGGTTGCTGTCATCTTCCAACTATTTCGATCCGAAGCAACGTATATATCAGCTTTCAAAACCTGCCAAGCTAATGTCAAGACGTACAGTTGACTCAATTTGCATGAGTAAATACGATTTTATCATCATCATCATCTTAGGAATATACAATTATCGACAGGAAGTTTAAATACGTCGAATATCCTTTCGCAACGATCACCCACAATTTACGCTACGATCGAACCTCGTTAAGACAAATCTCGCGAGACGTCAAAATCTGTTCGTTTAAAGTTAAACAGTATAGTTCGTATTATCAGAAATCAGAAAAAAACGTGACTTAAACGATAAGAAATAGTTTAATAGAATTTCGGATGAAATCCTACCCCACGTATGCGTGTCTATGAATGGGAAAGTATAGTTCCGCAACTTTTCAATTCAATTGAAAATTACACCCTAAACCAGGGTGACGAAGACGTTAAAAATAATAATAATAAATAATAAATAATAATATAATAAACCTGCCCTACATTTAAGTTTGTAAGGGGTCCGTCAGATTTTTAAAATATTGCAAGTGGTCCATGATGATGAAAAGGTTAAGAAATCCTGGCCTAAACAGTCAGCAAGTGAATGCCATGTGGTAGGGGGACTTTTATCCGGGGAATTCTCCGTTATAACGTAAACACGTACCTTTTTTCATATTGCCTATAAAGTTCGTTAAGTTAATCGCCGGTTTATTGAAAATATATCGGAAAACACTCGAGATAAGCACACCTCATTAAGAAGAACTCGCTTTTCTATACGAATTTCTGATAGTCTTAAACGACAAAATTAACATATTCGCCCATAATCAAGGACACGGACTGGAGATGAGTTCGTACTAAAAGAAATTCGTATAAAAGCGAGTTTTTCTTGACAAGGTGGTCTCATCTCAAGTAGTTTCCTACATAGTTTTCAATAAACCGGCGATTTCGTGTATTACAGATTTGGCTAACCTTAACGTTTTTAATCAGGGGTTTAGTAATAATAATAAATTTACTAGGGAATGAACAATGTATATATACATATATATAATGTTTAATAATATACACGTGTATGGTTTAATAATAATAAAGTTTATTAGGGAATGACAAGTCCGTAAGAGCCATTGTTTCCCGTATTAAAAACTAGCATCGAAATTAGTAAAAAATAAGGAGGTGCTTACCCGTTGATTTGGTGGGCGCATCCTTCATCGCATCTTTATCATCGTTGTTGTTATTAACAGCTGTAAGGTGAAAGTGGTGTTTTCCGAAATGTCCGAATTTGGATGCGCTGGACGTATTCTGAGCAGGAATGACCGGTTGACAGCAGCATAAGAGTACGAAAACAGAAACGCAGAAAGCCAGGATTTGGCCGTTGATCGAAATCATGGCGTTGAAGGTTTTCGTGAAATAAATTCGTTTCCACCGGCTGACCGTCCCGCAGCGCAACAGCCTTCCGAATAGACGTTCGCGATACGAGCGGAGCCGCTTTTTTTTAGGGGAAAAGTCGATAACGCGATGGTGGGGTAACCGGGTTTACGAACAGGGTGGTTAATTTGGCCGAGTGGCGAACCACACGCTCAGCTGGACGTGTGTGGGTTTGAAGGCGCAGTCAACGCTCCGATCGAGGGAATTAAGAAGTTGGAAACTATATGACGCGTTTTATGGACCATGCACGGTGACCGAAAGTGGGGTCAGCGTGTTGACCCGGATGGAAAAGCCGCACCAGGATCGGGAATTGGTCATGGGTGATGCGTTTCGGTCGAGCTCGCTTAACTTAATTAGTCACGGTACCTTATTTGATCTTCTTGTACATCTTCTAAGTTTATGGATGGAGGCTGTAGACACAATTTTCCTTATTCGATGGAGCCGTTATTTGGACTCGACATTCATAAAGGACGTCTTCAAGTAGGGGTTATCGGTTGAGTCACGGACACAATGTGGACAGGGGGAGGGAGGGGGGTATGACCAACTCGGACGTCCACTTGATAAAAAAAATGCTAAATAAAATCAGTTCCCGAAGTAAAAGGGAAATTGAGCGCAATATTGCGTAGGTGATGTGTTATAAATTGCAAAAGTCAGTGAGCGGGGTACCTCCAGTCATTCAAAACCTGGAAAATTCTGAGAGCTTAAAAGCTCAGGATCTATTTGCAAACTTTAAAATTTTCCAAGTTTCCAAATTTTCCATTGCACGAAACTTATCTCGGAAACACTTTCACGAAACCTTGTTGCAAAACAATGTTTCGCAATTTTTCGTTTTCGCTTTACTCCGCTGATGTTCCATCAACTCGCTCGTTGAATTCTTTGATATAGAAAATCGGAAAATAACAAGAAATCGAATTCGAAAGTTGTGAATAAGTTTAATTTTGAGTTGTGAGACCATCCGTAGGTAAAAGTAACTTTCGGGGAAAATTCCCTTCGACAATGTTCTAAAATTTTCGTGAAAAATTTATTTTTGACAATGATGAAAAGATTTGGTAGGATTTCATCCAAACTTCGATGAAGCTTTAGTTTTTATTGTTGAAATCATGTTTATTTTCTTACTTCAATACGAACTACTGCTTAACCGAACAAATTCTGACGTCCCTCGATATTCGTCTTAACCAGGTTCGACTGTTTCTAACGAAGGTATTTTTAATCGTATTTGAGCGTTACTTCTGAAGTACGAGCAAATGTTTTATAAATTTTGCCATTTTATCGCTAACTAAACTCCCGGAAATGGGATGTATTCGAAAGTCTGCCAAACATTGACGTCACTCCATGCCAATGCCCAGTATATTTCTAGATAACTAGAATTAGGGTTCAAAAAAGACGACCGAAAAAATTGCAAAAAAATTGGATACCCCCTGCCCTCATTGTGTCCGGTCAATCAAGACCCCCTCCCCCCATTCGGACGTCCGAAACATTAAGAAAAATTGTTTTCGGAAAATTTTGAAAGTTTCGCAGCTTTGTACTCGGAAAACGTAAATTTTGTATAGCTCTGAAAAGGTTAAGAATTTGGCCAATTTGTCCTCAGAATCTGTTGGAAATTTTGCAAATATATCCTCGGAAACTGCTGAAAATTTCACAAATCTGTACTCGAAAACAGTTGAAAATGTTGAAGATTTGTCCTCGGAAAAACGTGGAAAAATTTGTAAAGTTGTCCTCGGAAAAAGTTGAAAATTTTGCAAGTTTTTGCTCCCGAAAAATGAAACTTATGCAAACATGTACTGGGAAAATTTGAAAGTTAGCGAATGGACCCTGCGTTTTTAAGTTCTCTGAATTTTCCAGGTTTCCCAGGACTGGGGGTATCCTGTTTACTGACTTTTGCAATATATAACCCACCTATGCGATATTGCGTCAACTTCCCTATCACTTGGGGAACTGATTTTATTTGGCATGTTTTTTTTTCAAGTGGACGTACGAGTTGGTCATCACCTTCCCCTCCCCCCCATCCCCCCTGTCCACATTGTGTCGGTGTCTCAACCTATCCCCCTACCCCCTACATGTGGACGTACTTTTCGAATGGTCCCTTACATGTATGACTTCATTGGTTCGCATCTTAGCTAAAGCGCCTACTTTGACTGGCCAGAAATATGAAGCGACTTTGAAAATATATATACTAGTATTTTTTTCTGTTAAGGTGAATCTTCGTCTCCTCTAAGCGCCATTTGGAAACAGGACTGTTTTTCGACGTATTTATTTTTTTCTCGTTTCTTTTACGTTTTATTTATTTATCACCGACAACAAAATCCTGGTAAATATAGTCATTATTTCAATCCTCTAGATGAAAAATGTTGTCGTTGACCCTGGCTTTCTTTCCTCTTATAGAAAAGTTCTCGTTAAAAAGCAGCGTTTGTTTAAAACGTGCACTTTGTCGTGTTTTTTGAACATTCACATTTTATGCGTGAAGTTAATTTATACAATTTGGCGGCGCAAATTTGAGGCATTTTCGATTAGTTAAATTATAAAAGGAAAATAAATAAATAAATAAAAAAAAACCAGTAGAAAATGTCGAAGATTTGTCCTCGGGAAAACGTGGAAAAAGTTGAAAATTTTGGAAAGTTTTTGCTCCCGAAAAATGAAACTTATGCAAATTTGTTAATGCAGCACGTTAAGTATGTTGCGTAAATATTTTTAACATTGTTCAGGTTAATATTTTAATATTAAAATTGTATAGATGGCGCATGCGCTGTTCAGTCGCACTTCGTTAAGACGAATTGAAAGGAATCGAAAGTCGGACAAAGCGTGACTTCAACAATAAGAACAAAAGTTTTATTGAAGTTTGGATAAAATTCCACCTCACGTCGATGAATGAGAAATTGCCGCGAGTTTTTATTGGGGAAAACCCCGTTATAACGTATTTTCAAATTGTCTAAAGTTCGTTTTAACGTAAAATAGCGTAAATGCCAGGGAACTCGAAATTTCATTCGTTTTGCAGAACAATGTGTAATATACGTTAATAAATGAATTTTCTTAATAATATTACGATGTAATTGAATTAATTCGAATTCTTAAGTAATGCCAAAATTTGAAAAATTTGAAAAACATAGCAAATATCTTCTTTGGAAAATTTGGCCGTTTTTTAAAATTTGAATATTTCCCAAATCTTACAAATTTTTAAATGAAATTTACAAATTTTTGAAATAAAAACACTCACATTTTTAAATAAAATTCTTAAATTTTAGAAAAAAAATTGCAAATTTTTGGGAAAAAATATCTTAAATTATAGAATAAAATTCTCAAATTTTTGGAAAACAAATGGCAATTTTTGGAAAACAAATCGCAATTTTTGAAATCAAATTAACGCATGTTTGAACAAAATTAGTGGAAGAGTGAATATGAATTATTGCAAAAATTTGGCAAATTTACATCGAAAATACATTTTATTTTTCCTTTTTGGCGCCACCTACCCTATGCGCCCGGGTGCAGCAACAAAGGACCTGGGGTGTAGTTTTTAGTTTTTGTCATCCTTCCTATGAAAAAAAAAGTAAATTTCATACTTTTTCAAGCATCGTAACCATTCTTCAACACGTTGTTAACATGCCCATAACCCACTATCACCGTGTTTGCGCTTCGCACTTTCAAGTAATGGTTATTTGTAAAAAAATTGAACTAAAGCACGTCTAAGCACATCTTTTACGCATCAACGGCACTTCTCATTTTCATAAGGGTCTGTAATCTGATCTAAAAAAAACCCCACTCCACTCTTTCGTGAATTTAAACCGATATTTTTAAACCAATTTTAAAATTAAAAGTTGAAAAATAAACACAGTAGCGCAGCAGCTATAGGTTTAGCCCTGTTTCTTCTCTTCCATGTCTTGTTTCTACGCATTTTTTTTTGGCGGGGGGAGGGTAAACACGTATTTGCCCCAAGTACGAATGGGTGCATTGGCATCTGGGATTGGATGAGCTGAAAATATACCCGAAATTATTTTATAAATTGCAGCCGACTGACAGAATAGTTTGTTGTTGTTTACGTGTTTTCGAGCATCCTTCTGGCAATCTTGATTATAAAACTAGGAATTTTTAGAGATGTTCAAACTTTATGGCATTTTGTCACCCTCGGGGGCACGAAAACCAAGTTCTCGCTTTTAAGGATATTTCCGTGCGTGCTGGGTAAACATTCGTACCGATTAATCGGTCCCAATTGTGAACTTTAATCTCGGATTAAAATTGACGAGTTAGGTCGAGGTGCTCGTAAAACTCGTCTATGTTTATGACACGATTAAAACATCGATAGGAAACAAATTGGAACACGGTGTGTTTCGTTTGCAGCTACTTTTTGAAAAACGTATACTTTGCTTTTTATTTTGAAATTCCGTAATATGGAATTAATTAGAACTCGCGTTTTTGATTAATTTTGTTTGGCTAATTTTTCCATCAAACGAGCATAATATTGTTACTGCATGTTAATAAAGGCTCGGAGTCAAAGGATTATGAGCAATACAGTTTGAAATAAGGGTTACGGAATGCGAAGCTTCCTTTTCTATGGGTAAGAACACACAGAATGCTTATTGCATGCGCTTACCACTCGGCGTACACTAGAGACATGCCAAACGGGATAAGAATGCGGCATGCTTTTTAAATGAGGTCGCACACAAAGAATGCTTATCCGAGTCAAGCTGAACTTACAATAAGCGCTTATAAGCTATCAAGAATGTTGTTAACATATTTTTTTTGGAAATCTGAAAGCAGATTTGTAAAACACAGAGTGGCACACGGATCACTATTGGTCAGAAGTGTAGCCATCGATTGCATGCCGCCTATGTGCCGTAAAAACGTGTCCCGCACTCATCATGAGATACTAATGCGCATTTGCAAGGTTTTACGCGGAATGTTTCACCTAGCATAACGCATGCAGTGGCGGCATCGAGCACACTGACCATCACGCTGATATCAGCGTTCATCGTGCGCCCCAAAGCTAGAAACAAGCAGATGAAAACAATTAAGCAGGAAAGAAGTTGAAAGAAGCACGTCGAAAGTAAGCAGTCAGTGTGTTCTCACCCATGTATTGGGTAGGTGTCAGAGATACTGTGTGTATCCTATCTATTCCATTTCCACCCACGGAATAAAGTTATTATTATTATTTATTAAACGTATACGTTAACATTATTCGTACATGTGCTAGAACGGGACTGGAAATGAGTTCGTAGTATCAGAAATTCGTATTAAGCGAGTTCTTCTCTTAATGAGGTTCCTCTTATTTTAATTTTTTGCGTCGCTCAAATATGGTGAGAGTTCTTCGGTCGTCCATTTCGTAAATCTCCATACTTGATTTAGATCGGCGCCTGCAAATGAATCGGACTTTTTGTAAACAGTTTTGCTAATAAATATGCCGACTGCATGCGTCTAAATTTTGTTTTTTTTCTCGTTAACCGCTAAGGTCGTTTCGTTCTTCGGCACTTCTTTTCAAATTATTTTGACAAATCAGTTTGAAAATGATGGTCGGAAGCATTAATGAATCATTTTAATTAGCTCGATAGCCTATCGCTCGCTATGGCATTGGAAGTATAATTAGAAGCGATCAATTTCGTATATCTAACATTTTAATTAAATATCTAGATCGTAAATCAGAAATGAATTAACTCGCCGTGATGATAGGGCGTGATGCATAAAACATTCACGATCGGTGGTCATCTACTAAATTCGTCATAAAAAATTATTGAATGGAGGGGCCTCGGACTAGACCACCCCAGTAGTGAATAATTAAGGATATCATAATTGGCATTTGATGTTTGAATCAAATACTTACATTTCCGAATATCTGCTCGTGAAACAGATTCGTATTTTTGATTTCTGAACCTGTTTACAGGGTACCCCCAGACCTGGTAAACCTGCAAAAGTCAGGGAACTTGAAAGTACCTGGAAAATTTATGGAGAAGTCTGGGAAGAATGGCTTACTTTGAAAAAGTCAGGGAAATTCAACGTAGTCATGCTGTTGCGATCCAAACAGTACAAAAGTTTCTACGTTTTCAGAGTACAAATTTGCAAAAATTTCCACGTTTTCCGAATACAATTTAAAAAAATTTTTCACGTTCTTCGAGGACAAATTTTCAACATTTTCAGATTATAAAATTGTGAAATTTTCAAAAAAAAATTCCAAGTAAATTTTTGTATGTTAATTTTCAAAATTGTCATTAGTAAACTTTGCAAAATATTTTCCTGTGTCAGTTTTGTAATATACATGTACTGTATGTCAAGTTTTCACATTTGTCATTGGTCAGGAATTTTTTTTTAAAACCTGGAAAATCCAGAGAAGTTGAAAATGAAATTCCTGGGGGAACCCGGCCTAGCTGGCGTTTAGAAATGCATACTTTTTTTTTGTAAATTCTATATAATTTTTATTAGGTATTATTTCTTTTGAAATGTGGTGTCGTCTGAGAACCTCCGTGACTATTACAACTTTATCAATGTACAGAGGAACCTCATTAAAAAGAACTCGCTTTATACGAATTTCTGATTAATGCAAACTCATTTTCAGTTCTTGTCCTATAGTGTGTGGACGAATAGGATCGATTTCTTCGTATAAGACGAATTCCTAATTCGCATATTACACATTTTCGGCAAACACGAATGCATTTTCGAATAACCGAGCATTCGCGCAATGTTTCGTTAAAACGAACTTTGAATAGTATGAAAACAGGTACGTTAAAACGGAGAATTCTCCGGTAAAACTTCGGCGCCTTTTCGTTAATATATATATGGGTAAGATTTAATTTAAACTTCGAAACTTTAAACTTTCTAACTTTAAAGTCATGTTTTGTCGGACTTCTGGTAATACGAACTATACGGTTTAAACGAACAACTTTTGACGTCTCTTAATTGAGATTCTTCTAAACTAGATTCTTGTACATTTTCTCATATTAAAATATTTGAAATTATATTACATTTCAAATTAACTTTACTTAAATTTACTCTAAACAATCCTCGCCTGCATCAAAAGTCGTATTTATCCTTTTTTTTCTTCAACTTTATTTCTGGTTTATGAAATAAGCTTGGAGCAATCTTGTCCTTGTCTTAATTTTAGAGAGCCTACACGATGTAGAAACACCGAATGACTTAATTTTAAGTATTAAGATAATAATCTTGTTTGCGATGCATAAATCTGTTTTAAAATTTAAAACCACCACGTAATTTTCCCGTGACCGTAACTAGTTTTTAGACGAAATCAAGTTCGGTGATTTCAGTTTTGGATGTGAGCATTTTTCCTGCTCGGAAATGCGTTTTCGTCGTGACGAGGACTCATTTTTTTATGTTTTTACTTGAAATGTTGCCGTGTTATTGCATCGTTGTTACGGTGCATTTCGATAGTAACACCCTCTATAAATTGTACTCTTTCCCCTCCCCTCCCCCAACCCCAACTCTGTCCAATATAATAGAGATTTCCGTCGAGGAAATTCAGTACAAAATGTAAAATTTATGAGTGACGAATACGGGAAAACACCAGTTCTACATAAAACAGGGTTCCCCCAGACATGAAAAAGTCAGGGAAATTGATAATGTCTGGAAAAGTCAAGAAAGAATGACTTTGAAAAATGGGGAAATTTAATGTATCATTGTTGCCACGATCCAAATTTAATGCTTCTGCATGTACTTGGTTAGCTCAGGGCCCATTTGCAAACTTTTTTGCAATTTGCAAAATTCTCAATTTTCTGGAAGATAAACTTGAAGTATTTTGAAAATTTGCTGAGAACATGCCCATTCGCAAAATTTTCAATTTTCTCGAAGATAAACTTGAACAATTTTCTACCTTTTTTCAGTAACATTTACAAAACTTTCAATATTTTCCGAATACAAATTTGCAAAGTTTTCCTTAAGATTATCAGGATAGGATCATTTTCTATACTGGAAATATACTGTATGTGCGACGAAGGAAATTTTTTCAGGTGAAATAACTTCTTCGCAATTTATATCCGGATATAAATTGCCTTGTGCGTGATGGCCTCAAGGATATATTCTGAAAGAATCGCTCCGTGTGTGTGCAGCAACAGGAAATTGTTTCAGGTGAAATAACTTTTCCGCAATTTATATCCGGATAGATATTTTCTCGTGCGTGATGGCCTCAAGGATATATTCTGAAAGTATGTATCGCTCCGTGTGTACAGCAAAAGGAAATTGTTTCAGGAGAAATAACTTTCCCACAGTTTATTGCCGGATATAAATTGCCTTGTGTGTGACGACCTTATGGATATATTGTGAAAGTACAGTATATCGCTCCGTGCGTGCATAATCAGGAAATTGTTTCAGGTGAAATAACTTTTCCGCAATTTATATCCGGATATAGCCTACATTGTCTTGTGTGTGTGCAGCAATAGGAATTGCCTCGCGCATGACGACTTTATGTATATATTCTGAAAGTATGTCTCCGCGTGTGCAGCAACAGGAAATGGTTTCTTGTGAAATAACTTTCTCGCAATTTCTGGCAATTTATTTCCGGATGTAAATTGCCTCGCGTGTTACGGCTTTATGTATATATATATTCGGAAAGTATGGCTCCGTGTGATCAGCAACAGAAAATGGTTTCATGTGAAATAACTTTCTCGTATTTTTTCGCCATTTATTTCCGGATATAAATTGCCCGGTGTGTGATGGCCATAAAGAAATCGTATTAGGTATATTGATTTCTGAGAAGACGACCCGCTACGTTGACGCCCTGCATGCGAGCAAATTTAGGCGGAAAACTCCATAAAACTTGTCGTTTTAAATAGTTTTATTGATGAAGCGTGCGCTAAAACCCGGTTATTAAATTACACGCTGAGCCCACGTGAATTAAAACGACAAAAAAAGGGGCATAAAAGCCATGTTCGCGCTAAATGGCAGTTTTGCTAAGCTGCTCGTTAAAAATGTCGCTATTAATAAGGTGGGCTCGGTGCTAGTTTATGTCCGTAATCTTTTAAAATTAGTTCGAACTTTTTATTTAAAAAAAAAAGAAGTTGGTGTACAGTATACGGAATATATTTAAAAAGTCATCGTACCTGATTTTTGTAGTTCATCGCGTGGGTGACCGTATAGCGATGTACCGCTAGATTGTCACAATTAAAATGTCTTCACATTTTAAGCTCGTTTAGCGAACAGAAACAATACAGGAAGTTAATTCGTCTAATTTGTGAAAAATTAGACCATGTTTCTGGAGAGAAAAAATGGTGAATATAGGCGCGTAAATGTACAGGGTCCATGGGCCAATAAAAAGTAAGCCAACTTTCTAAAAATCATAAAATGGTTATTTGTTAATGGAATTTAATGAACATTTGTACATGTGTACTTAAATAGGATACAAAAAATCGAACCTATGGGTGGGAGCACAATGGGTGGGAGCACAATTTCTTAATTTAAAAGTCACAATGTGCTCCCACCCTATCTCCGGAAACTGTTTCAAAAATTGCCTAGCACTGTAATTTTTCGTTTTACGCAAAAAAATTATCGCGGTTCTTTCTTCTTCAGTGAACGCCATTTTGAAAGACAAATTCGCATGATTACGTCATTAAAAAAATAACGTGAACGAGGGCAATTCGAAAGTAAAGAGAACAACAATATTTGTACAAATTTTAATTAAATTCCATTAACAAATAACCATTTTATGATTTTTATAAAGTTGGCTTACTTTTTATTAGCCCACCCTGTATAGAGAGTGCGTTTTAATCTGCATGAGTTTCTTTAAACTACATGTACTGTAAGACTGAACACACAGTTTGAAACGAAATACATTGATATCTCGTTAGGAAAATCTCGCGTTTATACGAATTTCTGATAGTACGTATACGCATTTTCAGTCCCCGTCCTATATGGTGTTGACGAATAATGCTAATTTTTTCGTTTAAGACGAACTTCCGAATTCGGAAATTTCGCCATTTTGGCTAAAACGAAAGAATTTTTGAGTTCCCGAGCTTTCGCTCTATGTTTCGTTAAAACGAACTTTAGACAATGTGACAAAAAGTACTTTATAATGAGTTCTGATCGCTGTTTTGTTCCGGTCTGCAAGTATCAGCGGAACCTCGTTAAAAAGAACTCGCTTTATGTGAGTATCTGAGTGTACGAGTTCTTTTCCACTTTAATTTCTTCGTGGGAGACGGATTCCTAATTTTGATATTACAAATTTTCGGCTAAAACGAATGACAGGTGACCTTTCTCTATATTAAAATGATATCTATTCCACTCGATGATTGCATCCATTGATTAAAACGA
Source organism: Ommatoiulus sabulosus (assembly GCA_034697705.1). NCBI lineage: Eukaryota > Metazoa > Arthropoda > Diplopoda > Julida > Julidae > Ommatoiulus > Ommatoiulus sabulosus. Next base: position 744 of record JAQGAO010003609.1, on the reverse strand, counting down.
ATGAATATTCGAGTTCTCGGGCATTCGAGCTACGTTTGCATGTTAAAACGAACTTTAGACAGTATACGTAACTTTAGCTCTTAATTGAAGTTACGTTTTGTCTGACTTTCGATAATACGAACTACGGTTAAAACGAACATACTTTGACGTCTCTCGTGATTCGTTTTAGCTATAGTTTCGACTGTAGTAGCACATACCTAACTCTGTGACGGGTATTTTCTCCAAAATATGGCAGTTTTTCTATTTTCTCTAAGCTTTGATTCGAGCTAAGTTTCACTTAGTTTTATTTTTTCTTCTATACGTGCATGTGCGCGATGTTCGTGAACATGTGATTGGCCGCTGATATCATCGCCCTATTTGTACTTAATTAAAATCGTCGTGTACACAAACAGTACTCGATTCTTTTGTCGGTTGGCTTTTTAATGGAGTAATCTGGCATTTCCTGCAAAATTGCGCCGCTTTTATTGCCCGTTTTGTGCAATTTTACGGCTCATGCCCATGAGCCATGTCTGCGTAGAGGTTGCTCACTTAAACCTTCGAGGACTATATGCTGGGTCAGCTGGGTAATTATTAATATTAAAAAAACGCTATGTCGGAGGGGTGACGGATGTACCTGAGTTATAATAATTCGTTGAAAAAATAACGCTGATTCTGGTTTTATGGTCTTTGGGTGGAAACGCAGTGGACCAGTTGTCAGTCGCTTGCCACCCGAAAAACGCTAGCGCCACCAGGCGGGCTACCTAT
>JAQGAO010003608.1:0-16675 GCA_034697705.1 Ommatoiulus sabulosus | reverse complement strand
TCATTATATAACTCCAAACGTGTCCATATATTTCTTATTATATGACTCCAAACGTGGGCATATATTTCTCATTATATTACTCCAAACGTGTCCATATATTTCTCATAAATGACTCCAAACAATTCCATATATTTCTCATATGTAACCCCAAACATGTCCATATATTTCTCATATATGACTCCAAACATGTCCATATATTTCCCTCGAATGACCCCAAACAGTAACACGTCAATATATTTCCCTACTCCCTCGTATGACCCCATAGTGTACATTTCCGCACGCGTCCAATGTTCAGTATTCCCCAAACGCGTCGATTTAGCGCCATCCAAATTCAAAGCGCTGTCCCAGCCCCCCACCACGTGACCCACATACTGCCACGTGTTACGGGATAACCCACGTAGGCACTTTCTCGAGCGCGCTAAGTTTCCGATAAACGACTCGAGCGAAATATAAGCAAAGTCAGTCCTTACCTGGAGTCGAATTCTGTCCCATCAGCGGCCAGTCGTCCAGAATAATGGATGGACAAGAGGTCTCCTTCCCGGCTGCGGCGATCGCAGTCTTCAATGGCCTCAACCACCTCAACTTTCAGTTCGCTCGAGTACACGCTGAGGGTCAGCGTGGTCAAGAGCAAGAACAATCGCAGTTTCATCATTTTGAAAAAAAAAAATATATAATTTCCAAAAAGTATAAAAATATTTCTTATATAAAAATAAAGTCCGTGCTAGCTGCTGAAGGAGGAGTGCAGCATGAAGAACTGCCTTAGATTGGACGACGAAGTGCTCCGAGTGACGTTAACTCCGCTTGTGCTCGCTACGTGTTCCTTCCTTCCTTCCTTTGGACACGTGGGCAACGCCTCCGGATGTGCTACAGGTCGATAAACTCCACGTTTAGCTGGGCTTTTTTTGGTTCAACCTCCTTCTCCTCATTGCCTCCATGCTCTCGGAGCACCACCAATCGTGTGGACTCACATTTGGAGGCTTTTGGGTGGCAGGTTTGAATTTGGAGGTTTGGAGGTTTGGGGGATTTGGAAGGGGATTGCTTGGTAACGGTTGGGTGTTTTGTTATTTTTGTTGGGAAACTGGAGAGAAAGCAGTATTTTTACCAAATAATCAGGATTTTTTTAAATGAAAATACGATGGATTTTGTGGTCGTGAGTATTGCTAGGGTTGCCCCCAGACCTGGAAAACCTGGAAAAGTCAGGGAAGAATGGCTTATTTTGAAAAAGTTAGGGAAGAATGGCTTATTTTGAAACAGTCAGGGAAATTCAACGCAGTCATGGCGATCTAAAATTAATACATTTATATGTTTTCCCATATGGAAAAAATAAACATATTTGTTGTATATGGGTCCAAAATTGGGCCAATTTCAGTATATGTTCCATATATAACAAACATATTTTGAAAATATATTTTCCAGTTATATTTTTCCATATGGGTTGCTGAAGTGGTATGGGGGCGCTTTCAGCATGGGGGCGGGGCGGTCATGATTCGTTTATTAGGCCTACTTCGTCGCTATCTGTAAGTACAGCCCGGGAAAAGCCGGGCCTTCCAGCTAGTATATCGATATAAGTTCAAAAAAGATAAACTTTTCTGTTTACGTTTTGATGAGCAACAAAAATGCTCATTTAAACAGCTCAAAAATTTTTAAAACACCTCTGTTTTGCCAAAACGAACTCGTAATTTCCCACCGTTTCGTTATATTTTTCAAAACTTGCATAGCAATTTTTCAAGCTTATAAAACTTACATTTCATTGCTCGAAATTTCAAACTATTGTTTCACGTTTTATCAGAAATATTTCCAAATTGTAACAACTATTTACCACATTTTTTCTGGAATCTTGAACCTTTTCAGGAATTCGGTAAAATTGTCGAGAATTTCTCCTTGTTTTCATAGATGAATATTTTGTAGAAAAATTCTAAATTTCCTCAAACACATGCGAGACTCTCGTTGTCCTTTTCTTTTTTTTTAATTTTTTAAATTTCTTCCCTGAGAGTGAGAATACACGAGGCAATTTGTGACCGCATTTCAAGCAATTTTAAATTTGTCTGAAAAATCACGATAAAGGGTAATTATAGGTAAATTTTACAAAATTAAATTTTCGGCAGTTTCCGAGGTTAATTTTTAAAAATGGCAAACGTTTTCCGAGGTTAATTTTGCAAAATTCTCCATATTTTCCTCTCTTAATTTTGCAATACGGTATTTTCGAACTCATCATTGGTAAATTAAATTTTCTTACGTCAATTTTGCCAAATTTATACATTTTTATTTGACAATTTTGAAAGTTTTCCAAATTTGGTTTTTTGACAATTTTGCAATTTTTAAGGCAGAAACATTTTTGAATTCTTTTACTAATTTTCTATAATTTAGTATGTCGAAATTTTATGTTTTACAATAGGGTACCACCAGTCCTGGAAAACCTGGAAAAGTCAGGGAAGAATGGCTTATGTTGAAAAAGTCAGGGAAATTCAACAGAGTCATGTTGTTGTGATCTAAAATGAATGCTTCTACATGCATGGTTAAATCCGGGCCCATTTCCGAATAGAAGTTTGCAAAACTTTCCATATTTTCCGTGTACAAATTTGCAAAATATTCCATTTTTTCCGAATACTAATTTGCAAAATTTTCTACATTTTCCGAGGATAAAATGCAAATTTTTAAATTTTTTCTATGTTAATTTTAAAAATCATTAGTAAATTTTGCAAAATATTTTCCTGCGTCGATTTTTTGCAAAATATGTCAATTGGTCAGGGAGATTTTTTTTAAAAACCTGAAAAAGTCAGGGAAGTTGAAAATACAATTTCTGGAAGAACCCTTTGTAATACTGTTGTGGGGCAGGAGGGGAGGAAGGGTGCTGAGCTTATTCCGACACTCGGGCGCCAAAATACCAGGCTTTCAAATTACATTTTAAAGTCAGCAATATTAAACTGACCCAACTACAGTTAAGTGTGCTTACGATAAAAGTGTGGTGCTTGAGTATGCCTGCTGCTTGCAGCTCCGACTTATCCTGTTGCAGCCTTGGGAAGACGCTCTGCAGTGCTTTGGGATTACTGTCATATATTTTCACATTATGGCCCTGGTAAGCCAGTTCCCCTGTAAGATTAACGTGAGCATGTCATGTGACGTCCCATGCAGGTCTTATGGCTAATTTAAATGGTTAATCTGGTGTACACCAGTGCATCGATTCTGCTCTCGTTCTATTCTAATGAGACTGGTGCATACTCAGTAGCGGTCGGTGCACCCTTCTCCCCTTATTCGAATCACTGCACTGGGTGTATACTGCTACACCGTCAAGAGTGCTGATGTAGCGGTGCAATTAAAATGGCGGAATAGATTTCGTCTGCTGTTCTGCAAATAAAGGACATTTCGCCTGCCATTCTTCAAAAGTCGAAATTGGCGGCTGCTTGGACGGACGATTTGCACTCGCCTGCTCGTAACGCAACACCTGGCAGAATGCACTGGCAACGTCATCTGGTTGCACTGCGCACAAAATATCACGTGATAAGGTTGCACAGGCACGAAAAATACACTACTCCAGATTGACCATCTGAATTCCCCATTAGACTCTTATGGCGAATTTGACTGGTCCAAAAAATCTGCACCGGTGTACACCGGGTGTACGTTTCTGCACCCGTTCTATTCGGCTGGGCAGTGGTGCATACTTCAGTGAAGTGGGTGCACCCTACATTCCGTATTCGACTAGGTGCACCGGGTGTGCACCGCCGCCACTATCAAGGGAGCTGGTGGAGGCGGTGCACCCAACAAGGCGGATTATATTTCGTCGGCTTTTCTTCAAATTCGTGTGGTGATTTTCAAATAAAGCAAATTTCGTCTGCTGTTCAAAATTCGAAATTGGCGGTGACTGGGCGGCAGCTTGGACAGACGATTTGCACTCGCATGTTCTACTGGCACAACGTGGTGTAATGCACCGGCGAAGTCATGAGCTTGCACCGCACAAAAAATGACACGTGATCAAGTTGCTCCCGCAAGAAAACTGCAGTAGGCTACACTGGTGTGCCCAGTCAAATTCGCCATTAGTTGCTCCTGCAGTCAGTAAATAACATCACCAAGCAGACACAAGTCTTAAAAAATGATTGACATAATTAAATGGGCCCGACAAGCAGACTGCCTATAGTTGCTCCGGGCGTCGTTAAATATTTCAAAAATTTCCTGTCCCGCTTACCTGCCACCTTGGATCCTAGCAAGCCGCAGCCAATCACCGCCACATTAACCATATCTGGCTTCCCAAGGAACTATCCAGCTTTGTTGTGCTGGTGTTCACCATGGCAACCACCTTCAATTATTGCAATATCGGTCAGTTGGGATTATAAATTATGGCCGGCTTGTTAAGCCGCTGAGATGCTCTCAGAATTAAAACGAGAACAAGCGTATAGTTTGGCATTTTAATCTTATGGATGTACATGTATATTGAATTTGGGAGGATTTCTGATGTACTGTATGTAAGCAAACCTTGAGGAGGAGCGTCTAAATGTCGGCTTTTTCGAAAATGTTCAAGTTATTCTTGAAATAAGTTCAGATTTATTGTAACATGTTTAAGTTCATTGTGGTATATCCCACATTCAAACAGTTACACATTCATTATTATTGAATTGTATAAGTTTTTATTGTTTACAGTAAGTCGCGGTTTTTATGATTTCTGATAATAACATTTAAACGGACAATTTCTGATGTCCAAATTGTGGGGAAAATATGCTATGACAAATTTGCAAAATTTTCTTCGAAAAAGGTTAAAAATTTTGCGAAATGTTCCAAATTGTGAAAAGAAATTTGTAAATTCAGAAGGCAATTTTTTTATTTTTAATTTTCAACCTTTTCGAAGTGAAAATGATCAAAATTGTCAACTTGTCCTAGTACACATTTGTTGCACAATTTCCAACATTCATACAAAGGATAATTTTCGGCCATTTTCCGGGAAGAAAGTTGCAAATGTTTCCGCATTTATAGGTGATTAATTTGCGAATGTTTCAGAATTTTCCATACTGCTAATTTTACAAAATAGTACAAAAATTCTATGTCGATTTTGCACAATTTTTCCTGATTGTCGTTGGTCAATTTTGCAAAATTTTAAACAATTTATTTTTTGTTTGCTTTGGAAAATTTGTATTTGTTTTCATTGCCAGCTTTGATGCAGTTTCCAAAATAATTTTGAAAACTTAAATTGTACAAGTTGCTAATTTTTTAAATCTATTTTCGTCTTGCCGGCATGTTTTGTCCATCAATGATATTTTAAAGCATAAAATTATTGAATACTCGGAAGAAAATTGCCTTATGCAAATGTAGCTAGCACATGAATGGAATCATTCACCTATATACCAGCTTAATTGTTTCCGGAACTTAAAGAATCCTTTTCTGAAAATCCTTTTTTGAAATTGGACAATGAAAAAGGAAGTGTTAGTTAATTATTCTCTCGGTATATTATGATATCACAATCCAAAATTAATGCTTCTACGTGGTTAGCTTAGGACCCATTTGCAAAGATTTTTAAAAAAAATATCATTGTAAATTTGAACAATTTTCAACAATTTCAGAGAGCAAATTTGCCCAATTTAAAAAAATTACCGAGAACACTTTTGTAAAAATTTCGCCTTTTTCCGAGGACATATTTACAAACTTTTTAACCTATTCCAAGGATAAATTTGGAAAACTTTAAACATTTTCCGAATATAAACTTCTAAAATTTTCACAAAAAAAATGTCATGCGAATTTTGCAAAATTTTCCTGTGTTAATTTTGAAAAGTTTTCAAAATTGACAGTAGTGAAATTTTCCAAAATTTGTGTTGTTGGTCAGGGAATTTTGTCGGAAATTTTATTGGGGAAATCTGGAAAAGTCGGGGAAGTTAAATATGAAATTGATGGGGGAACCCTGAAGCACCATCCAAGGATTAATACACGCCACGGGTATGCCAAATAGCCACAGAATGTACAAATGGGTGGCTTTTTTGCACAAAATTGCATTCACTATATGTATAAGATTACGTCCACATGTTGCTTGTTCCTAGATATATTGTACGTTCCAGAATCCTGAGTGTTTCTGAAAGTTCCCTATTGTTTATGGCAACAAAAACTACAAAGTTCCCCTATTTTTCTTGTTTCAAATGTTTTCTTGATCAAAGGAAGTTTAACACCATGATTACACATTTGTTTCTGTGAGTTCTATGCATTATGATATACATATCATACTGTTGCTGTTTCGGTATGGGAAGCAGTGGAACAACTTGTTGGCTGTTTACTGTCCAGAAACAAGGATATGTGTGGTGTGGACAGAATGTTCCTGCATGTGTTTGCATAACTTGGTTTCCAGAAACGACTGGAAACGATAGTGAACAAATATCAGCAAAAAGTTCCTTGATGTTTCCTCCAGTGTGGAAGTAGCTTAATGTCCTGCACGTGGACCAAAATAATTTCATGTTTAGTCTTGCGTCCCGTTCCCATGGTCAATGTAAATGGATGTGAAAATATTCCAATAATACAAAATGACTTTGAAATGAAAAAGAATAGCATAAAAATACTCATACGAATTTGTCATATTTTTAAAAATTGCATTGTTTTAGAAAACTAATTTCGTATACAGCCAGCCCTAGCTGTGAGTATAGTAAAATAATAACCATTTCTGTATAAAGGAAAAATAAATGAAAAATAAAATTGAAGCATTTAGCTTCAAAGTTACTTCTGTAAAATAATTAAAAATACTTAATATTTAAATGTTTTTGAAAAATAAACGAAAAATGAAATAAAATATTTCATTTCCAACTCATTACTGTAATACTTACAAAGTGATACAGAAATGACTTTTCTTATGCTACTTCCAGGGCTTGCTCTAATAAGATGTTAGCTGCAAAATTCGTATGAGTTTGTTTATACATGTAATATTATTTTCAAGTTATTTTTACTATTATTATCCGTTCAGTCGTGGCTGACTCTCAGAGACTTCGTATGCCAACTTCCTCCCACACTTCCTGTAATATCTAAAAATTCATTTTGGAGTTTGATTGTCATGAAGTTTACCGATGAAGGTTACAGGGTGGTTCACCGTTACTTTTCCAAATCCTCCCTATTTACCCGGGCTTTGGACCGGCAACAACAGTGCAAAACGTCACTGAATTTTTCAAGTTATACTTACGCTAATAACTTGCTGGACACTTTTCCACATCCAAATTCTTCAATATAGAACTAAAAAGCCGTCATCAGGAGCTACAAAACCGAACAAACCAAAAATACCTGAGCCACGTATATTGAAGCATTTCGCTATGGACCTCATGCAGATTTCGTCACGTGACATTTCATTCATTCCATTGGCGAAAATTACCTAGCGGCAGTGCCGAGGCACGTTCTTTTAGTTGTTGATTCAATGAAAAGATTACGTGATGGAGCCCCATAGGTAAATCTGCATAACATCCATTGTTGCCGGCCCTAAAGCCCGGTTAAATATGATGGGTTGGGGAAAACAATGTGGTGAACTACCCTGTAAAAACCTTCACCGGTAAACCTCATGACCATCACTTCCACAATTCTTAACGATAGAATTCTCAACTACAGTAAAATCAAGAAAATGCACGAATTTGTTCATTATTGTTAGGTTATTGATTCCTACAAGGTGGTTAAATTTTGCCATAAAAACATAAATGCTGTACTCGAGCGAGAACATGGGGACACTTGCTTAAATTTTTTTTACTTAAATTGCTATGTTATATTAATAAAATGCATGTTTAAATGATTAATACATTAAATGTTAACATTTTTTGTACATTTCTTTAAAATAATAAAGCTTTACATTATTCGTAGAAAGTGAAACCATGGCCCGAAATTCAGAGCCGCCCGATGTCTTCACCCGAGGACATAAGAAATTAAAAAAAAATTCTTTAATTAAACTTGATGGTTTGAATTACATTTATGAATGTCTAACGTTTTAACAATTAAAATATGATTCAACACGATTGAATTTAGAGTTATCTCTCAGGTCCAATGCCGTAGCGTCCACATACGGCACTCGGGAGACAGATATGCACAACGCCTTTTCAAAAACTTTCAAAATTGACCAATGAAAATGTTGAACATTTTCATAAAAATTTAAATTTTAAACATTTTTATTTGTCAATTTTTAAAAATTTGAACATTTTTATTTGTGAATTGTCCAAAATGTTCAACATTTTCATTGGTGAATTTTAAAAGTTTTTGAAAGGGCGTTGTGCATATCTAGCACCTAACAGTGCCTAACAAGTGCTAATTGAAATAGCCCACTGGGTGGCGCCAGTGGTCGGTAAGTAAATTTCTTAATTTAAAAGTCTCAATGTGCTCCCACCCTTAGAAGATTTTAAATGTAATTCAAACCATACATTTTAATTAAAGAAATTTAGTTAGTTCTCATTGCATGTTAAAATTACACGTTATCATAGACAACACATTTTTAAAAATTGTTTTTTTTATTTTTTCAATTTCTGACATTTCTACGTCGTTCACATTTTTATAATAATAATAATAATTTGTCCCATGCTTTAATTTCAGGCCTCACCAGCCAACACTTGGCAAAAAAGTAAAACCCAACCAACTTTCGGGTCGCCCTGTACCGCGGCCTAGTCATCACGCCAGCCGCCAGATGGCGGGACATGACGGCCGCGCGTGCGCCGTTACGAGTTAACCCCGGAATTCCCCGAAGTTGAACCTGCGTTCCCCATTCGCCTCGATGACCACCTGAAATCCGCGGATCCGGAAATATCCGCGCGATGTCCGACGACGCCACGGAGTCGCCTCGCAACAGCGGCGCAGAAGAGACGGTGACCCACGAGCTGATCGAAGGTAAGGGACGTTCTTTTTTGACACCCGCTCTCTCTCCAAGAGAGACGTCTAGGCGTTTTGGCGTGCGCCAGCAACCTTGAAAAAAAAAAAAAGTTGCTGCCACGAAAATCTGGGGCCAATTTTTTCGCGCTTCCTCGGCCCGGGCGCGATTCGGAACCGGAAAATCGATTCCTGAGGCTGCCCCGGCCAAGGGCGCCAGTTTCGAAATCGATCCAAGGATTTTTGCCAGGGCCCAGAGGTGATCTGGATCGAAGGAACTCCCCACATCCGGTCGGGGGGTCGAAGGGCAGTCACGTTGACCTCCGGGACCGGAAACGAGGGGCGTGGCCAGCCCGCGGGGAATTTTTGACGGGATTCGTAGAATCGAGTACGGTTTGGTCAAAGATGGTTTTGGTGGCGGAAAATACCGATTTGGGATTTTTCTGAGAATTAATGGACGCACGGTGTGGTGCTCATGGGCTTTGGTGCGCGGGGAATTTCCCGTGATTTTCACTTTGACACTTTTGGCATCTAATGCGAACCTGAACTTGAAGTTACGTCCACATTGGAGAATACGCAGTTGAACGTTTTGTTGCTAGTGATTGCCACTTGCTTCTGGAAACATGAACACATGTACCAAAGCTACATGTACGTGACCTACGTCCACGCTGAAGGTTACTTGGAGGAACTTGTTGCTAATGGTTGCTCCAGTTGTTTCTGGAAACATGAACACATGTTCTTAAGCTATAGACGTCCACACTGGAGGTAACATAGAGGGAGCTTGTTGCTGCTGATTGTTTTTGGAGACATAAATTTACGTAAGCGTACTGGAATACAGTATTTTGTCCACACCAGATATTCAAGTTGATGCAACTTATATAAACAGCGCATGTCGACGACAATACGCACTGTATAGAACTGTCTCGTTTCTAGACAGTGTGGACATAACTTTAAGCCATGTCCACGCTGGAGGAAACATAGGGGAGCTTTCTGTTTATGTTGATTGTACCTTCAACGTCTTCCTATACGTTCCCGGGTGTTGATGGATGATCATTGCTGTTTGTGACAACAGAAATTCAAGTTCCCCTACGTTTGCTGTGTGGAAACGAGCAAACTAGAATACGCAGTTTCCGTTTGTTGCATGTCTGGTGTGGACAAATTGTTCCAGTATGTTTATGTAAGTTTGTTTCCAGAAACAACTGACAGGAATTAGCAACAAAAAGTTCTTCTATGTTTCTTCTAGTGTGGATGTAGCTTTAGATATGTTTGTTTCCAGAAACAAGTGGCATCAATTGGCAACCGGAAGTTTGTTTTCTCAGAATTCCTCCAGCGTGGACGTAGCTTTAGATAGGTGGCGAGACGTCAACTTCTCATGGACGTACTGTATCTTGACTTAATCCAACTATACCGAAAAACCACATACTGTGGAAAAACTCTCCAACTTCTGCTTATGCACGTACAGATATGACCGCTTTTCTTGAAAAAATAAGTTGAAGTTTCCACAACAGGGTTTCTCAATTATTGTACCAAATAATTGAGGAAAAACCAAAACTAATAGGGGCTACTCAGACAGAAGCTTTACGAATGACAGTTTGGGCAGTATAAATTAAGTCACGTGTGCAAAAGGAATGAATGCATCAATCGGTTTCGCATCCAAACGTTACACCCGTTACAATTTGTCTTTTCGTCTCTGGAAAAAATCGGACTGCATTGTTGATTTTCCACCACGCAAGAATGATTGGTTCAATTGAAGTTCCCAAGCTGACAAATCATGGGGTGAAATTTAATTTAACCGATTCTTAAAACAATAGTACGGGTCAACATGGCGGCATATTTTCACTTCCTGTTTTTCAGGACTGCGGTTTTTTGCTCCTCTAAGCAGGAAATGGGACGATGTGCTACCAGACTGACTGACTTTGTGAAGACATTTTTGGTTGGCAACATTTTTAGTCAAACGCCGTCTGCTACTTCATTGTTTTCATAGATATTCCTCGAAATTGACTATATTTCCTAGTTGTTTTTTTATAAATTTCAGTATTTTTGCATTAGGCCTATGTGAAGAATAATAAGCACTGGATTTTATATTCTGTTTTAATATTATTGAAATGGCGACCTTTTTAAGTATTTATGAAATGTGATGCTTGTACTTGCTTGCATTATATACAAATATTTTACGATGAATCCAGTAATTCAAAAGTACTGAAATATATACAAAAAATTAGAAAATAAAGTCAATTTCAAAGAATATCTATCAACCCAATGAAGGGGCAGACCTCGCGCATAGGTTTAACACGTAGAAGGTTGATGAAAAATGTTGCCGACCAAAAATGTCTTCACAACTCAATAGACGAATTGCACGAGCAGACGAATTTTCATGTCCTACTTTTTACAATGTAGGCATGCAGTTTCGCCATAAATTTTTTAGCAAAAATATCAACTAACTTGTCCTATAGAAAAATGTCTTGTCCTGTATAACTTGTCCTGTAGAAAAATTTTCTGTTCAGTAATGTTTTAAGATTTATGCACTGTTGAGGTGAAGTAATTATGAATTTCAAGGCTGACTCAATAGGACGTCATCTGTTCCCTGGTTACATTTTGGGTAGTTAACAACAAATAAGTAATGAAAGCTATCCATGTTAGTTATTTTTGGTAAAATGGATTTTCCATCCAAAACGACGTTATGTACATCTTATAAGGGTTGATTCCAGAACATAAAAACTATCTTCTGCACATAAACTGTCAGATCAATTCCAGAAATTTTACTTTTTGTAACAACCGATAAGATGCTCTTTGGTTACATGTAATAGCTATTTTCCTGAGAAGAACGATAACAATGTTTTTTTTTAATTTTTGGAAAATATTGAAATTCAAAACATAACACGTACCGGTATATACGGTACATGTAGCCTATGTTACATACTGTGTGTTTCAAATTTTGAATAGCTGTAAACATTTGAAACAAACCATTTGTGGTTCGCCTACTCTACAAATGTTTTGCCCCGAGTTTATTTTATATATAAATTAGGAGAAATGTTATGTATTCGTATTCTAGATTATGAAGGTTATTATATTTTAAACATATACATTTCAGGGAATGCTTAACCCTAGAACACCCAAGATAATTTTTTAAACGTTGATAACCAACATGGGTATGAATGAACCCGATTTTATAAAATATGCTACATGTATAATTAGGAAATATCCTTAAACATGAATTATCATATTCATGATTCATAATTATCTTATTTTGAATATAATTAAATACAAATAAAAATGCCTATTCTGTTTTAGAAACATTTCACTTTTTATCAGAAAGTGTTCATTGCCATTGGCCATTTTGACATTGTCATTGGTCAGGGAAATTTGTTTTAGACAAAGTGAAAAAGTCAGGGATATTGAATATGAAATTTGTGGGGGGACCCTGTATTTTGATGGTTGATCATAAAGGAAACGTTTCAAAAATGTGCATTCCCACATACAGTATGTGTATATTCTAAATGTGATAATAAATAATTGTTCGTGATTAAGAATATTTTCTAATTTTAGCATATTTTACAAAATCGGGCCTTGTTCAGACCCATGTTGGTTATCAACGTTTGAAAAACATCTCGTATGTTCTATGGTTAATACCGTCTTGAAACAGAAATAGGATAGTTTTGAGTTGTGTTGGGGCCGCAAAAAATCGAGGCCCCAAGGGCCTTGAGCAGCCCACGTATGAAACTCACCAAAAATAACAATGTTGTTTACTGTGCAGTGAATGCATCGAAATCGCGCTGTACCTGGAACACTATATTGATTCGAGGGAAACCCCGTGACATTGTCTGATTTGGAAAGCATCAAAGGGAAAGCACGCTGAGTTTGCGCTCGATTATACATTGATAACCCCATTCCATGGTTACGTACCGATTTTTCCAATGCGTATTTACTAAATTTGTTAGCCCGGCTTGGCAGCTATACAGTGTACATGTATGTACGTTGTTTTTATTTTCAACTTGAGTACAGTGTAGCGCTTGGCAAACGGTTCGAATGAACCGGTCCTTGATTGTGAAAACTGCCATGGAAGTCAAAAAAATTGTTACGATGATTTTTTATTGATATAGATATTGTCCACAAATCATACATTTACCTCGTAAGTGGGTACGGTTTATTGTACTAGGACCGGATGTTTGCCGACCAAGAAGTGCAATATTTTGTACTAAAGCTGCAAAGTGTGCAATGAACTCCCGATTATCCGGAGTTATTTTTGGTAGATGTGAAGTTGTCAGGAGCAAAAAATTAAATTTAGGGTTAAATAACAATTTAAAAAAAAAGGTCGTTCAATTTTTGGGAAAATGGGAACGTTTTGGAGATTTTTTAAGGCAAACTTGAAAACTTGTGTACATTATTTTTTAAAAACAATATTATATGTATAATATTATGCATATATTATTATTATTATTATATATATATATTTGTTTAATATTAAAACAAATATTTTAACATAAAAGTGTCGTTCATTTTTGGCAAAAGTTGGACAATTTCATCGTCTCTCGCTGTTGACAAAATTTTGTGGAAATTGTATATTTTTTCATATTAAAATTTATGAAAAAAAAAAATATTTTTCTGAATAAAATAATTTGTTTCTTTGAACTAAAATCATGTCGTTTTATTGTAGATTTTGTCGGAAATAATTTTTCTTCATAATAAAAATTATGAAAAAAAAAATTATTTTTCTCAATAAAATAATTTTTTTCCAAGTTTTTCCAAAAATGAACGCCACTTTATTATAAAAAAAAATCTGTTTTTCTAAATAAAATACTTTTTTCTTTTAAAAAAAATGTACAAAAGTTTTCAAGTTAACCATAAAAAATTCTCCAAAACGTTCCCATTTTCCCAAAAATTGAACGACCTTTTTTTTAAAAAAATTGTTATTTAAACCTAAAAAACATTATCCAGTTAGTCGTGGCCGACCCTAGGAGACCACATATGCCAACTTTCTCCAAGATTTCCTTATCTGAAAATCTTTGGAGTGTGATGACCATGAAGTTTACCGGTGAAGGTTTCACAGGGTAGTTCACCATTGCTTTCCCCAACCCTCCCCATTTAACCGGGTCTGGGACCGGCAACAACAGCGAAATACATCACTGTACCTTGTACATGGCTTGGGATGGACATAACGAAAACGAGGAATTTAATGTAGGAACTATCCCAGCATTCGCCTTAATTGCTGTGGGAAACCACGAGAAAACATTTCATTTTAAAAAATGTTAAATTTTTATAGAACGTTCAAATTTTTCACAAAAAAAATATTCCCAAAAAAGTAATTTTTCACAAAAAATGAAAAAAACCGACCATTTATCCAAAATTAAAGATTATAAAAACAAAACTTTTTTTAGCAATAAAGTCGTTAATTAAGGTAACTCTTTTTTACAACATCTAAACATGTTTTTGGTATATAACCGGAGTATCTGGGGAATTTCCTTTACCATCTTCCACGGATCAAGGCATGCAATTGTCTGATTCAAGTGAAAAACTGCATTATGCATAGACCATGCAGCTTCAGAAGTCTGCTAGACCTATAAACATGTTGGGCTTCATTTCATCACGTCTGCTAGACCTCGGTGCAAAACGAACCTCAGTAGTTTTGGAGGACAACCTGTTAACCGTTGAAAAAGCAAGTATGCGAATGAATGCAGTTTCCTCGATTTGCATTCATGGTCTGTTTTTTAAGGTAAAATCTTGAGCTCGTTTCAACAGGGGAAGTGTTGAAAGTGCTGTAAAATTCGGATTTGCTGGCAAGTTATAGAAATGCTACGTGCCAAACATCGATGGTAATGCGTTTAAGCCGCAAATCTTATTTGTCACTTAAGAAAATCGATATTGGGACTACAATAAGCAAGATTTTTCAAAAATAAAAAATAGCATTAAATTTTAAAGCGCATACTTACATCAGTAATTACTTTTTCCATGGGACATGTTAGTTTTTAACAAAACAATTGTTTTTTTAATTTTTTTAAAAAATGTTATGGTTTAAAATTGTACCGTCCATTTCACAGCAATCTTGACCTTATCAAATTTTTTTAGTCTACTATTAATGTCAAACTTTTTCACGTTGGCATTGATTTAATTATATCTATCTATATATATATATATACGGTATACATTTATTTATATATATATAAAAGAGGAAACGCGTCCATCTTTGATTTCTTTGTGATGCGGGATCTTTTCATCCACACGTTCGATTGCTGCAAAATTTTCCACGTTTTCCGAATTATGTTTACTTTATTTACTTTATTTTTGTGTGCATTTTTATTGCAAACTTATGATTCCCCGGGCAAAGCCGGGTTTTCCAGCTAGTTATAGTTTAGTATACCTATGCATCTGGAAGAACCTGTTACCACAGTGATGGATTGCTATATATAAACTTAGCTCGGGCGTATCTTGGAAAGATTTCAGAAACTATTGAACAGGGTTATAAACCCTATCAGTACTGAACCCTATACCCGTGAAGTTAACAAATTCAGATGGAAACAGATGCAAAACGTCAAACAGGACAGTCAAAGACAAGTCACCAGAGCAGTGAATGTGCCAAAAACTGTCATCTCTAAACTTTGTGCTGCTTTGTACCAATGGCACAAGTTAGCAGTTAAAAGCCTTCACTAAAACAGTTGTCCTGCATTATATATGTGAATGGCATCATGAGACAATTTCTTCCATACAGGCAACTCTTTGCAAGCATACTGAAACCCCAGGAACTAGCTTGTTGTAGCAATGTGCTTCTTACTGATGAGTCCAGATTCAGTTTACAGGCTGATTCTCGTAGAACACTACCTGGAGAGGAGGGTAATTACCAGGCTGATGGATAACATCACTGAAAGAGTCTACTTTTGTGGTGGTGGATCGAGTCATTGTATGTGCATGTATCAGGTACACAACTGCTCTACATCTTCAACATAAGTACCCTTAATGATCAGAGGTACAGAAGAGATACCGGGACCTCTTGTTAAACATTTCAGAGACATCGTTTGTCCGGTACTCATTTTCATGGTCAATAATGCATGTTTTCAAAGACCCCAGGACAATGGATGATTTGCTCCAAATGATCGATTTCCAAAACAAGAGGTGACCATCAACTGTTTCCATATGGGAATCAGATAAAGCCTTAATCAGCCTTTACCAGGGGCCATTCCAAAGCTTCGGACTGGGCTTCAAAATGGGATTGTAATTTTCTGCATACATTATAACTCTTGGATATTCTGATAAGAAGCATAATGGTGGGGACACACCAAGGAAACGTACTGAAACTTGTTTCCGAGACTGGAAACTCAGTTAACATTAACTGGAAACTCCCAGTTCGGGAAACTGATTAACGCCACTATATATATACCTATATATACCTAAATGCAATTGCTTTGCAATACGAATTATAAAATATACAGTATTTTTTTAAAACATACTTTACAAAACGTATCAAGAAACCTAAATTTTAAATGCATTTGAATTAAGTGAATAATTTTGTAAATATATTTTGCATATCATAAATGTTTTAAATCATGGGTATTTTCGTTTAGATGGTGATGAAAACTTGTTTTAAAATACATGTATATGGCATAGATATTAGAAGTTTATACAGGGTTCAAGATAAAATGATATTACTGTCTGTTGATTAGAAAACTTCGTGTTTCAGTACACAACAACTCTTTGGCTAATTGTTCCATTTTTGCGGTTTCGGGTACACGCCGTTTGCTATATACATCAGCGTTTTCTTGTTGGCCGTAATGTTAAACGTTCCGTAAATGTTAAACATTCCGTAAATGACATTTGCCTATATAGCATTGATCTATATCTATAAAAATCGATTCTGTTCTCTGTCTTCTTCTGTCTGTCGAATGAACTATTCCTA
>JAQGAO010003607.1:0-16677 GCA_034697705.1 Ommatoiulus sabulosus | reverse complement strand
CGTCGCCATTTGCAAAGTAGTTTAAATAAAGTTTAGTTCAATTAATTCTCGCTCTCATCGATTTAATTCATCAGTTTAGATTAAATTTAACCTCCAAACTCGGTTTTCTTGTACTTTGTGATAATCATTTTCTTAAATTTTATCCTGATTTGGTTCGTACAAGTTTTCCAATATTTTTTTTCGTTAGTATTTAAAATAGGAACTTGGATATTGCGCTTTTTTAAAATGCCTAGATTTGAAATGCATTCAAAACTTAATTTTCACCCGTTATTTTGCCTGAAATACTTCCAAAATAGACACTTGAGCAATACATGCATACCATTGGGGAATATCCAATTCCTAATTTTTCCCTATATACGTTATTTACAGAAACAGAAAATTATATAAAATGTTTTAGTTCTGCGCCTAAAAATATCCTGGAAGTCAAATTTCGCAGAAAAAACCAACCCTCTGTACTCGCTTAAGTGCAGTATCTATCAATAAAACGCATCGTTTGCCCCCAGGCGGCGCTGCTGCTCTACATCATATTTATCCGCCGCTCCACGTTGTTCGTTTTTTCCGAGATTACTTAAGATAATTTACGATCATGCCATATACATGCACCTATCTTTTGAAAGTTTGATGTAAAGCGAGAAGAGACGCGAGTTCGCTATATTGATTGCTCGCAGTTTTGCGTAACTTGTAGCAAAAGCACTGACGGAAGGCGGAGGCGCTTGGAAAACGATATAAAAAGTGGTATAAATTCGGTGGGAAGTATCTGGAGGCGGTGAAGCTGAATCCACACCCGCCACGGGGGGCAGTTCGTGGCTTATGAATTATGAAAAAGGATGGGCTAATGGAAGAAGTTTCCTTCTTGGGCGCATTAGATGGTTGCGCCTGCGGAAAGACCGATGCGCAGTTTTGCAGTTTTGCGGCAATGGCAGCAGAATCAAGTTCAACTTTGTTGCATAAGTTTTGACTCCGGTTGACTGATGTTGCCGGAGGGCACCGATGCGGTTTCCTTCCTGTCAAAGCAAGGCTCGTTTTCGTCAAGAATAGGAATTTTTCAAAAGATGAGGGTTTCTGGTGGAATTGCTTTGGTGAAAAAGAAGCTTTGCGATTTCCTCGGAGGAAAATCTTTGGTTTATAAAAATGATGGACCTTGTTTTCTTGAAGGATGTTTTGTTTTCTAGAAAGGATGAGCTTTCTTTTTTCGAAGGAAGTTTTGTATTCTTGAAAGGTGAACTTTGTTCTTTAAATGATGTTTGGTTTTTCTCTAATGGTTTACTCAAATCGTTCACTTGAAGGTTAATTTTTGTTCTCTTCAAGGTTGTTATGTTTTCTTTCAGTGTTTTGATTTCTTGATTGATGTTGTGTTATCTTGAAGGAAGTTTGTATTCTAGAAAGTTGAGCTTTGTTGTCTTAAAAGAATTTTTGTTTTCTCTTAAGGATGAGCTTTGTTTCATGAAAGATGTCTTTGTTCTCATCAGGTATATTTTGTTGTCCTTAAGGATCTTTGTTTTCTAGAAAGGATGAGTTTTGTTTTCTAGAAAGGATGAGTTTTGTTTTCTAGAAAGGATAAGTTTTGTTTTCTTGAAAGGAGAAGTTTTGTTTTCTTGAGGGTTATTTTGTTTTCTTGAAGGATTTTTTGTTTTCTTGAAGGAAGTTTTCTTTTCTTGAAAAAAGTTTTGTTTTCTTGAAGGTTGTCTTGTTTTCTAGAAAGGATAGGCTGGCTACCTTTCTTCTTTGTTTTCTGGAAGGCTTTGTATTCTAGAAAGTTAAGCTTTGTTGTCTTAAAGTTTGGTTTTGTTTTGTCTAGAGGAACAGCTTTCTTCTAGAAAGGATGAGCTTTGTTCTCTTCATTCATAGTACGTCAGCTTTGTTCTCTTCAGGGGTGTTGTGTTTTTTAGAAGGTATAATTTTTATTTTCTTGAAGGTTGTTTTGTTTTCTAGAAAGGATAGGCTGGCTACCTTTCCTTCTTTGTTTTCTTGAAAGTAGAATTAAAAGGATAGTTTGATTTCTTTAAAGGAAGAGGTTTCCCTAGAAAGGATCGGTAGGCTACCTTAATTTCATTCTTTGTTTATTCGAAAGGATAACCTGAATACATGTATGAGCTTTCTTTTCTTAAAAGTTGAGCTTTTTGCGAGAGATGTTTTGTTTTCTAGAAATAATGAGCTATGTGGTCATCAAGATTAAACTTTATTGTCTCGAAACTTGAACTGTTTTATTAAAGGATGTAGTTATTCGTAATGTTTGTTTCTTGAATGAGGAAGTTTGGTTTGACGAGAAATAGCTTTATTTCCTTTAACTGTGAATAGTGAGTTTTACTTCTTTAAGTATTAGGATTGTTTTTTTATTGGAGAATGTTTTTTGTTTTTGTCTTGTAGAAAAAAAGATTTATTTTCTTGAAGTAGTACATGCAGTTGTTAGTAGTAGCTGTTTCCTTCTTGAAAAAGAATTGTTTCCATTAAAAAGGATTTTTTTTTTAAAGTTGGGAATGTTTTTTCAAAGGACTAGGTTTGTATATCCTTGAAGAACGAAGTTAGATTTCTTTAAAACTCTTTAAGGCCGAGGCTATTTTCTTGAAGGACAAGGTTTGTTTTCTTAATGAAAGACGAGGTTTTGTTTTCTTTAAAGCGAAGTTTGTTTTCTTTAAAGTGTGGTTGGATTTTTTGGTTAACTACGTTTGTTTTCTTGAAGGAACCACGTTTGGTTTGTTTAGAGACGCGATTTGTTTTCTCGGAAATGCAACTTTCTAGTTTATGGCATTTATGATTCATTTTTTCGGGAAATATAAGGTCGGATTTCTTGGAAATCCTTTTTATCGAATCTCACACACATTTGTTAATCACGAGTCTCACCATCTCCCAATTTGCGGTTCGGTGCCAAGTTTATTTCTGAGCTTATTTCAACTACATTTTCACTGTTTTACTCTCTCATGAAGCTCTCGATGGGATCTGACGGTTGTAATGTGTCGTGCCATTCATTTTCTAAATGTGGCATAAGCTACTCCACAAACTCCCCAACACAATTAAAAAACGTCGCATGTGGGCTAAATTGTTGACTTTTTGGGGGTGGGAGGATTAACGTTAATACCAGCTGATTTATGGTTTCCAGCTCGATCTTATCCTTCCTCAGCCATGGCGAAATTCGAAATATTAATGCTCATGAAATACGCAAATTTCACGTCTTGTGACGTTAATAATATTCTTGGAAAAGCAGAAGGCTGTTTGCGCTCCAAAGGATGGTAATGCAATCATTAAATCACTGCTGGTTCAGGCTGATGACGCTTAGGAAAGGCGACTAGGGAAATATGGAAAAAAAAGTCATTGGTTAATGTCTTAGATATGACATTTAAAAAAAAAAGTTTTTTTTTAATAATGTTTTGAAGATAACGAAGTCGTTTTCATAAAATTTAGGTTGATTTTCATACGAGCATCTTCGTACATAAATTGAGTTTTTTCAGGGAAAAGATGCTCGGTTTTTCTTAAAAATGATAAGTTGAGATATTGGTATGTTTAAAACCTTTTAGTGGTACATGTAAAGCATCGAGCTTACGCCGAAAGAATTTGAAGTTAGCTCGTTTTAATTATTCATTAGATGTTTGAAAAGAAGGTCCTCCAATTTTTAAATTGGCATGGTTTGAAAAGAAGGTCCTCCTTTTTGGAAATTTGCTTGGTTTGGAAAACATAGGGAAATTGGTACGTTTTGGAACATACATACCATGTGGAAATTATAATTATAAACGAAATTTCTTTTTGAAATTTGTAAATTTTTGGAGGAAAAGAAAACTTTTTGACTGCTTGAAACATTTATCAAAAAATGTTTAGAAAAAAACGTAATTTCTAGAATTCCGCATGTTTCGTTAGATACATAACGTTTAAAAATCGGTAGGACCTAAGTTAAAAGACGACAGTGCAATATACATGTTTTGTATACAAATTCATCATAGCCTACTTATTTTAAAATTGTCCAATTTAAGAGGGCGACTTTGAGTTTCACTTAATTTTTTTGTAAGGAAATACGTTCTCCTCTTTTGAAATGGGCATGTTGCGGAAAATACTCCAATTTGTGGAAATTGGCACGATTTAGAAAAGACATTTTATTTTTTGAACTGTGCGAATTTTTGGAAGAAAAAAACTTTTTGACTGCTTGAAAAATTCAACAAAGTGGTTTATAAATGACGTGTTTTTTTTAGTATTTGATGTTTCTTAAAACACACCCGTTTGTAAATTGGTGAACGTTCAAGAGAAGACGTCCATGCCATGCAAATTTATCAGACTTGTCCTAAAATTATTCAATTGAAGATGGCGGCTTGATGATCAGGGCTTGTTGTTATGAAAGTCACGTGGCCATGGACATGAATGTATGTCTATGGGTGGGAGCACATTGAGACTTAAATTAAGAAATTTACTTACTGACCACTGGCGCCACCCAGCGGGCTAACAAGCGCTAATTGAAAACGCATTAGCACGTGTTAGCCCGCTGGTTGGCGCCAGTGGTCGGTAAGTAAATTTCTTAATTTAAGTATCAATGTGCTCCCACCCTATGGTCACCATTTTTAAAATTGTCATTAGTAAATTTTAAAAAAAAAATTCTTGTGTCGATTTTGCAAAATATGTCAATTTTTGACATTTGTCAGAGAAATTTTTTTAAATCCGGGAAAAGTCAGAGAAGTTGAAAGTGAAATTTCTGGGGGAACCCTGATGTTTCAATTTATGTATTTTGCCCTTTATGCACGCATGAATACATGTTTCACTTATTCACTTATCCCAATAGACTCTATAGCTCCATCGTTCAGATGAATTTCGTAAAGTTGAAGCACAGTATGGTTAAAGTTCTCTTTTTTGGAGTTAGTCCCACGTCGAATTACATGCAAAAGAAAGGACCAATAGTTTGCGGCCGATTTAACTCGAATCCCCATCTGGGAATTTAAATGACAAGCTCAGCTGCCTTGAGGTTTACGTTTAAAAATTCCATCCATCAATTTTGTTTCACAAAGCATCGCCTCAAAAAAGGCTCAGGCTTAGATTCTCCCGCCATGACCTCAGTGTCCCATTGGTGGCCTTTCGATAACATTTTTCATCGAGTTTCGATAACGAAACTCAAATAGAACCTAAGTTTAGGAATGCTTTTGGAATGACATTCCAAAAGCACAGACAACGTGTTTTCTGTATTAAATTTCAAAAAAGGAAAGTACACATATGCAGGTTGTTGGCCTTAGATGGCCACTAGAGTGCAGCACCATACTGTACAATTTTATAGTCGGTCTTGTTTTAATTGTTTAGGACGAATTCTTCGCATTGAAATGTCTGTGCATGAATGTTGAACAAGTAAACTCCACTCCTAGAACTCAAACGTAGGACTGTATTTTGTTGCAGAAAAGGTGTTAATTTGAGCTTTGTTTTTTGAAAAAGGTTTGGATAATGATGATGTCCTGAGCAGAACCCCTCTGGAATTGGTAGCAACTTCCAAAATGGAACCTAATCTTGCCAAAGGAACGTCCTCGGACTGGTTCGCCAGTGTATTCAATGCACATACCAGAATTGGCGCAGGAGGCGATCTCGAAAATTCCGGAAAATTATTATCTAGCTTGCAGATGAAGGACCAAATTGCGGCAACAGATCTGCTAACCAAAGGTGATGAAGGTTTGCCGGCAATACGCGTGCAACCACCAAGACAAGCCAAACCAAAAGAAGGGGATCTGCAGGAGGATTGGTTGCTCCAACACCTCGACACTACATTTCCGGATAAGGAGAGTTGGCGGGCTCTGGAGCTTTACACACAGGACACGCTCTTCAAGACATTTCCAGAGGCTAAGATAATGGCGCAACCCACTGTGGTTCCTGGAACCAGGCCAGATTTCGTAATGCGCCACGGAGGAATAACTGCAGTGATAGATGCGAAGTGCAATTTGAAAAGCTACATTAACAAGCGATCCGATGTGGATAAACTACTCAGCGACATGGAGAATTACGAAGCAGACACAGGATTTTTGGTGGTCCATGATAAGGGCCGGGTATCAGAAGACGTGCTGCGCTATTGCGAGAACAATGGGGTTGGCATCGTAGAAGCCAATCGGCAGTTGGGCGACAATCTGCGTAAAGTGATTGGCTGCAACATTCCAATCAAGCAGCGTGGTAAAGCAGGTATGAAGCTCAAAGAAAATTTTGAAAGAGGAGGTTCAAAGGTTCTTGGACCCTCGAAGGAGGCTCCAGCACCAAGCATGAAAGTCAAAGAAAGTTCTGCAAGTTCCGATTCAAGGGCGATTGTTCATGAGGCTGGGAGGAATATAAAATCAGAAGTGACGACCAAAGCAGATTATAGAAAACGGGAACCTGCTTCAAAGGG
This sequence comes from Ommatoiulus sabulosus, assembly GCA_034697705.1. Taxonomy (NCBI): domain Eukaryota; kingdom Metazoa; phylum Arthropoda; class Diplopoda; order Julida; family Julidae; genus Ommatoiulus; species Ommatoiulus sabulosus. The sequence continues at coordinate 10,346 of JAQGAO010003607.1, read as the reverse complement.
TAAAGGGTTAAAAACACCAGAAGCTGTTATAGCTCCGAAGAAGGAAGTCGCGCCAGAAATGCGGCCCAAAACTCCTCATGATAGAAAATATTCGCAAGTAGAGGCTCTTGGGCCCTTAAAGGCGGATGGAACACCAGACATGAGATTTAAGACGAATTATGATAAAGGTTATACAAAAATAAAGGCCATTGGCCCTTTGAAGATGGACGGGACACCAGACAAGATGGTGGAGCCAAAGTATGAAAGAAAGGATTCAAGTTCAGAGGCTCTTGCACCATTGAAGAAGGATGGGACACCTGACATGAGATTCAAAGGAAATCGTGATGGAGGGTATTCAAAATCAGGCGTTATTGAAGCTACCAAGAAGGATGTCAAACCAGAAATCCGACTCACAGCAGATCACCATAAAAAAGATTCCCAAACAAGCGTTCGTGGACAAGTGAAGGCGGATGGTGCACCAGATATTATATACAAAGCCAACTATGAACACCAACCAATCAAACCTCCAAGAGTTTCCATCCCGGGATTTCAAGCAAGTCCAAACTACTCCTATGATAGCAAACCTTCTGGCCCTTTGAAAAAAGATGGAACTCCAGACATGCGATACAAAGCCAACTATGATGTATACCCGACAAGCTTGTCCTCTCCTCCAATAGTTTCATCCCCTGGATATTCAGCAAGTCCAAGCTACTCCTATGATTGCAATCCTTCTGGCCCTTTGAAAAAAGATGGAACCCCAGACATGAGATACGCAGCCAACTATGGACAGCACTCGACGAGCATTTCATCATCTTCAAGAGTTTCCACTGCTGGTTTTTCAGGAAGTCCAAAATACTCGTATAGTGGCAGTTCTTCTGGCCCTTTGACAAAGTCAGGGCGCCCTGATATGAGATACAGTGCAAATCGCTACTGATTTCTTGAAATGCAAATTTTGTTATGAAATATAATAACAAATATCGTCGTACTTTCTTTCGCCTTTATGAAAGCTGAAATTTAAAGATTAGCAGTGTATTTTGGAGACTAGGTAGATGTTATTTGCAAGTGCCTTAACAAATTCTTCCTTCGGCATATTTTCCACTTTTAAGTTTTTTGTAAGATGCATGCATACTGCAGGTAATAGATCGCACTTTCTGTCCGGTTGCATAAATTTCGTACATGTGTAATTGAACATGATAATATTTTATTTTAATTGGTAAAGCAATGATATAGGCTTCATGTAGCCTTTATATCAGTTGTTATTAACAAATACCTCCTGGAATGGAACGTTATCTACATTTTTGATTTCTAAAATGCCTCTATACAATTTGTATGGAGCATTGAACAAATGTATGCAGAATAAAGTAAATTTACCACCTTCGAATAAAAGGTGCTAGGCAGTTTTTGATAAGCGAAAGCATATCTTGATAAAGAAAAAGTTTTGTTTGTTTAAAAAAAATTACCTGAATTAACGTGAATTGCAATTTGCAATTATGTAACCCACACCATTTCATGTCATGCTTTGCTTATTTTATTTTTACTTTACAAGTTTATTTCATTTGTTCACAATATTTTTTTGTTCAGAACATTTTTTCTTGCTCCGAACATTTTTTTTTTGCTTAGAATATTTTTCATGCTCAGAACATTTTGTATGTTCAGAATATTTTTCTTGCTCTGGACATGATATGCTTGTTGAAAATATTTAGCGTGTTCATAATATTTCGATTAGTCATAATAATTAGACGTAAACGTTTGCTTGCACAAAATTACAATAAGTGCGATTTGGGTTTACTAGCATATTATTAATTTCACACTGTGTTAATTTTCTAAAACAAGGAACACTTTTCGCAAAGTACAGAGGTAATGAGGTACTTAGAAAACTGCTCAATACTTCAACACTTTGGAAATTAAATTTAGGCACAAGGACGGTCGAAACATACCGTTGAAACCGCATATCTTGATAAAGAAAAAGTTTTGTTTCTTTAAAAAAAATTAACTGAATTGCTATTTGAAATTATGTAACTCACACCATTTCATGTTACGTTTTGCACATTTTTTTTACTTTTATAAGTTTATTTCATTTGTTCACAATATTTTCTTGATCAGAACATATTGTTTGCTTAGAATATTTTTCATGCTCAGAACATTTTGTTTGTTCTGCCTCAGGACATTTTGTTTGTTCAGAATATTTTTCTTACTCTGAACATGATTGCTTTTTGAAATTTTGATTTTTCATAATAATTAAACGTTGATTTCTGATTGCACCAAACTCCAATAAGTGCGATTTGGGTTTTCAAACATGTAATTAATTTCATGCTGTGTTAATTTTCTGAAACAAGGAACACTTTGTTTCAGAAAATTAGATTTCACTAATTGAAGTTTGGCGCATATCATTTTTGTTTTACTTTGTTGTCTAACAACTGGCATTGCAATGCCAGCATGTAATGGCTTTCATCTATGTTTGTACCAGTCGGCTCATTATGTAATAATCGTAGCTGCAACTGATTTAAGATTCATGTAGTTTATCGAATACTGTATACAAGTAAGTATGCAATGCAATAAAAGTATCTTTGATTACTTTTGTGTTTCGTTTTTGTAATCGCTTTTATTTTCAGAAAACAATTTGGTTTTCATGCTTTTTAGGTTGCTAGCAAATTCAAATTTACTAATTATGTTTGTGTTCAGACTTACGTGCGGAATTAATGTTATAAAGGTCCAATTTATCAGTGCTTGAAGAATTTCTAAGTAACAATTGTGAAATATTGAAAATATTGTCTACCTAATTAATGTTACTTATTTTTTGAATTTTATCTTCGTCTTCTGGATATCAACTACTGGCGGTCTGGAATGCTGCAAATTTTTGCGTTTAAGAAGTGTTATACAGAATACATCAACGCTCCTTATGTTTGTAGATGTGCTGGGGACAAACAAACATTTTTTTGGAATTCAAGGTAAGCTATAATATTTCATACATGTTCAAATAAGGGTATAGCTGCGGAAGTTTTATCTGCTTTAATTCAATATAGCTCTTGAAGGTTATGTTCACTATGACGTCATAAAATATGTTCATTTGTGCAACTGTTGAGCTTCTTTGGGGCTATTAAATTTTAATAACTCAAGTCATTTATTTGCTTCAACCTATGAAACTCGAATCGTCAACGGATTTTCAAATTGCACCAAATTGTTTGTGGTATGACTTTTGTTGGGGGAAACAAAATCAGAAAGACATCTTGTAAAATCCACAGTATACTGTATAATGCAAAGAATCGATGTATCATCGGTTTTGAAATTCAGAGCGTGACGGGTTAATATGATGGACGCATTTTATTACCTTGTCAATATTACAAGAGCGGTTGGCATAGCCACCGATGTCAATACTGGTTCTATAGATTGCTCCACTACCTATTTCTTTAAAAACTGAGGTGCTCTGCGTAGTTTCATAAATTATCCACTCTTATCGTAGGCCTACTTAATCTCCGAGATATCAATGTCATACATTGCTCACGTCGTTTCTGTAATGGTGCATTTCTTCAGTGTGAACTTCTGCATCCTAGTGACTTAGCTGGAACATTCAACAGCCATTTAGTCGGTCATCGCGTGGAAGACGCCAACCGAAAAAGGTCTGCACTCTGTTAGCAACATTTCACGATAAATTGAACTTCGCAGATCGTCACAATTAAATAATCCCTTGAGTGAGTTTCTTGGAAATCTCAAAATGGAAGTTAAACCTGCCATCATCTCTGAAGACAACAAAGCCGAAAACTATGCAAAGTCGTTTTTAAGGTTGGTGGCTAAGGAAGCTCCTTCAGAGGAGGCACCACCCGACACCCTGTCCAGCAAGGAAGAAGACGAAGATGCTCCATCAAGCCGAGTGCAGCCTCGGCATCAGGCCATCCCTGAGGAAGGTAATTTCAGCGAAGTCTTGGCTGACAATTTGCATAAGATGATCATCAGCGGAGAGACAAGGCAACCCTTGAATGCCTCGGAGGCTCTTCTGAAGAAGGATGAAGAAGAAGAAGAACAACAAGGTGCTCCACTTCAGGACAAACCTGAGGAAGGTGATCTCAACGAAGACTGGCTGTACGGGTACCTCAGGACCAATTACCCGAATGAAAAGCCGTGGCAGGCGCTGGAGAAGTTTACTGAATGCGTTCTTAAGAAAACGTTTCTTGAAGCCGAGATCACGGAGCAAGCCAGAGCGATCCCCGGGATCCGACAGAATCTGGCGATGAGGCTATACGGAATAACAGTGGTGCTGGACGGCTCTGGCGCCTACAACGATCAGAGCGCAATCTTCGAAGACGACAATGCTGACAACTCTGCAAAGTTGTTGCCAAGCTTGGTGGCCAAGGAAGCTCTTACAGAGAAGGCACCACCCGACAGCCTGTCCAGCAAGGAAGGAGACGAAGATGCTCCATCAAGCCGAGTGCAGCCTCGGCATCAGGCCATCCCTGAGGAAGGTGATCTTAGCGAAGTCTTGGCTGACAATTTGCATAAGATGATCATCAGCGGAGTGACAAGGCAACCCTTGAATGCCTCGGAGGCTCTTCTGAAGAAGGATGAAGAAGAAGAACAACAACAAGGTGCTCCATCAAGACGGCTACAGCCTCTACGTCAGGCCAAACCTGAGGAAGGTGTTCTGAGCGAAGACTGGCTGCACCAGTACCTCAGGACCAATTACCCGAATAAGAAGCCGTGGCAGGCTCTAGAGAAGTTTACTGAACGCGTTCTTAGGAAAACGTTCCTTAAAGCCGAGATCACGGAGCAAGCCAGAGCGATTCCCGGGATCCGACCGGATCTGGTGATGAAGCTAGACGGAATAACGGTGGTGCTGGATGCGAAGTACCGCAGCGCTGCATCTGTCCGAAAGAAGGAAGACGTGGGAAAGCTGATCAGGGACATGACCGCCTACGGCGCCTCCATCGGAGTTATAGTGGTTTCGGACATGCGCAGGGTATCGAAGGAGGTGCGTGGATATTGTGAGGAAAATGGCGTCGCCGTCGTGGAGGCAAACCGGAATTTGGCTGACAACTTGAGCAAGGTGATCAACAAGAATGATCCATCGTCAGGCCAAAAAGATCAAGAAAAAGTAGATGCTTCATGTCAGACTAAACTTGATGAAGGTGCTGTGAACGAAAACTGGCTGGACAAGCACCTCAAGGAAAATTTCCCGGGTGAGAAGCCGTGGAGAAGCATGAAGATGCTCATCAAAAGGGTTCTGAAAGCTACATTTGGGCCTCAAGCCCAAATTACGAGCAAGAAGAACCCCGGCATCCAGCCTTATCTGGTGATGAATTACGACAGAAGAACGGTTGTGCTAAAGGTGAGGTACTGTACTACTGATGCCGATATCCAAGAGAAGGCCGACGTAAATATGCTGATTAGCAACATGATAGACAACGGTGCCTTCATCGGAGTACTAGTGGTTTCGTACAAGTGCAGGGTATTGAAGAAGGTACGTGTATATTGTGAAGATAATGGCATCGCCGTCGTGGAGGCCAACCAGAATCTGACTGAAAACTTGTTGAAGGAGATCAAGGCGGCTTTAGGTCGCCTTGATCTTCTTGAGCACGCTGCACTACGAATTAGGCGTTATTCTGTTGCTGACAGATTTCAGTCAGACATTTCAATATACATAAAATTTGACTAGAATTTTAGAAAGATATGGCATTTATAATGTCGTAAAAACTTGTATTCCCTTGAAATATACTAAAAACATTAGTAATGATTGCCTAAATTAAAAGTTGAAATCATGTCAAAAATGATACATTATACAGGGCTGGGCATATGTCTGGGTCTTTCAAATATCTTTACCACCTCAGGCGCTAGGTAAAATGTGCTTATATCAGTGAATAGAATGTGATGTGAGGACTCCAGAAGCCATGTCAAACATTACAGTTCACGTCAATTTCATGGCGCATGCGATTTTAAACGCTAAACCGTAAAAGATAGAGAAAATCCTCGAATTAGAAAGTTGGTCAGCGTTGCATAATTAGTGCAATATTATGGGGACAATTTTTTCTCTCATTCTCCACCCCTCCCCCCCCCCCTCCCTCCCCTGCCCTCTTTTATCAACTTGGAATATCCGAAATCCAACCAATAATATTATTAATTTCATAAATGGGAGACATAAAAATGCTCGGCAACTGTACATACTGCGAATCAATAGTATAGATTGTAAGGCATGGTTTTCACTTATCCGTGTGACAAATGTATCCGTACTATGACAAATGGTGCCCTTCAGGCTTGCTCAAAATGTTCACTTGTCTGGTAAGCGGGTTTCACTTGTCCAGTTAACTTGACACACAATACATATAGGGTGTAAATTCAGGACTTGAACATTTGTTTAAATGATCATTTTTTTCTTAGTTATCCAAGTACAACTGTACTCGTATAATAGCAATTCTTTTGAACCTTTGACAAAGTCCAGGCTCCCTGACATGGGTTACTATGCAAACCGCTACCAATATACCTTAAAATGATAATTTGTATGAAATCACTAGCTGTGCCCGGCCACGCGTTGCTGTGGCTAACCCTAGTTTGCTCGCTACGTATAACTTGTGCCTTTGAATTCCTTTCCCGATTAATTCCTTTCCTGTTGAATTCGTTTCCCGTTGAATTCCTTTGCCACTACCTTGTGCCGTTCAGCATAGGTGCAATGGTTGTGTCAAAATTTCAAAGCAATTGGTGAAGAACATAATTCGGAGATTTGCGATTTTTTACAAACGAACATTTACATTTTGTTCGTCTAAACAAGGATCGATGAAGACGGGTTGGGAAAGGAATACGGTCCTGGCCGATTTCATAAGGGGTATATCCCAGCATTTGCCTGGAGGATTGTGGGAAACCATGAAAAACCACAACGAGGATAGCCAAAACGAAAATCGAACTTGGGTTTACCAAATGCAAAGCGAGAATGCTAACCACTCAGCCTCCTTACTTCGTGTTATTAATGCGCATTATTCGTTTCCAAAATTTTAAGTCTATATTCTTGATATCTACTCATGCATCATAATATACATGTACATGTATATTCTTTTCTTAACTTTTTGCCCTACATAAGTCGATCTATGAAACTTTTGATAGTATAACCGAATGCCTATCTTGATAAAAAACTTTGTTTGTTTAATTGTTTTTAATTGAAAATCACATTTACTTCTCATTGTAATTTGCAATTATGTAACCCACCACACCATTTCACGTTACGTTTTGCACATTTTTTACTTTTATACATGTAAGTTTATATGTTGCTTAGAACAATTTTGCTGTTCAGAATATTTCGATTGTTCACCTTAATTCATTTGCTCATAATGTAAGACATTGACTTTTGATTGCACCAAACGCAGATAAATGCGATTGATGTTTAAGCTATTATTAATTTTAGAAAACGGACATTTTGCAAAGCGCAAGGGTTATGATAATAATAATAATAATAATACATGTAAAGCCAGCAAAGGATTCGGAGCTCTTCTCGGTAAGGATTTTTAAGCTATGCAGTGTGTGTTGTTAAAAAAAAAAAAGAAAAAAAAACTTGTTGGTGTCGGCCGTTCAACGTCCCATTGAGAATAGTTAGTTAGTGGTGAATTTGCGATGTTCATGTTGTCAGTGCATCTTTTTCCGTATGTTGTGGCGATTTTGGATAGTGTCCACATGTCATTTTCTTGTACTGTATATTACTATAGTGAGTGGGGAATTTTGTGTATCTTAATACATGTATTGCTTTTATGTTTAGTTAGGGTTATGAGGTATTCATAAACTTACATTTTGCATTTAATCGTAAGGTGATGTTAAAATAATAGTATACAATTTTTATCCCGGAAATGCGTGTAACTGGTTATTCCTGCGATTTTCGAGTTACACTCGGACATATTTGAAATGAACAATAACTAAACTCTGATCTGTTTTCATGTCGGTTTTTTTTTTCTTTTTTTTTATAAATTGATTTATAATGTGGGTTTGGTAGAAATTTGTGCCATTTTTTCCGTGTCGAGTAACATACAGTAGGCTACATATCAAAGATTAATGTTTTAAAAACCCGTTGAATTTAATCTACTTTTAATTAATACTGCAGCAATTTTCATTTTTGCTTTAATAGGATGCTAAAGTATAATCTTTATATTATCGTCTTTATTTTCACCTTGATGCGAAAATCAAAATCATCGCAGAACCAAAAGCCTATTCTAAAACGTGTCTGTAATGCATAAATATTTGGAATTGCTCCCGAGAGCTCATTGGCTATTGAAATATCGTCGATTTCACTAATTAGACTTTGGTGCATATCACCTTTATTTTACTTTGTGGTCTAACAGCTTGGCTAATGTATACAATGCCGGTATGCAATGACGTTTCTCCTATGTTTTTACCAGTCTGTTCATTATTTAATAATCCTAGCTGCAACTGATTTTAGATTCATGTAGTTTATCGAATACCTTATTAGTATGCAATTTAACAAAAGTCTCGTTGACTACTTTTGTGTTTCGTTGTTTGATATCGTTTATATTTTCAGAAAACAATCTGGTTTTCATGTTTTTTAGGTTGCAAGCAAATTAAAATTTACTAATGATGTTATTATTGATGCATAAATGCACTCACGGAATTGGTTATGTTATAAATGTCAAATTCATCCCTGTTTTAAGACTTAGTAAGTAACACTTTTGGAATATTAAAAAACTGTGTATTTCATTTTGTTTATTTTGTGAATTTTATCGTCTTCTGGAGTCCAACATCTGGTGGACGGAAATGTTGCAAATGGATATTTTTGCAAGATAATGTACAGAACACTCGTATATTTATAGATTTGCTGGTGACATCATCAAACATTTGCTTTAGGTTAGGTAAGTGATAATATTTCATATAAATTCATATAATAAAAACGTCACGCATGCTTCAAATGTTCTCTTTGATTCAATAAGGTGCTTGAAGGTTATTTAATGAAATATAGTCACTGTCAGGGAAACCAAAATTTAAATAATTTTAAATTAAGGGCTCCATATGATGCAGCGAATCGATGCATCATCGCTTTTCAATTCAGATGATGGATGATTACGTGCAATACAGTCTATATGTTGGATGCATATTGTAACATTGTCAATGTTACCAGGGCAGTTGGCATAGTCACTGATATCAACACTGGTTATACAATGACTGTTGATATCAAAACTAGATCCGGAAAATTGAAAAAAAAACTATTGTCTTGTCTTCAACGTTGGCATTCCTGGGTGTTTGGATAAGCAAATGGCGCCAAGCGTACATGCCATCAACCCGTATGATGCGTCTGCCATGAAAATGCCATTTAGTGATGTCAGTGTGAGACCATCGCATCATTCCATCCTATACTTTAAAAAAAATGTGAGGTTCTTTGGAAAAACTCCGCCCTTTTTTTCATAAAGGGCCTCACCTAAAAATGGCGACCACATCACCATTACGGGCCTTCAAGGAAGGTTCCATATTTCTAAAGGATCTTGGAGGAACCTCTTCAGGAATGTCCCACCACGTGAAAGCTGCATTCCAAAACAAGAAACTTTCAGTGTTGTGCGCATTTTCTTTTTATGCTTAACTGTTGGCCGAGGAAATCGGATTTCGAAAATAAAACCAATGTTAAGGTAATTTGTTTTGGATTATTTCAGTTCACTCCATTGCAATGTTTTCGTTGTGAAAACGAAATGCTATTCGGTTGAATATCTGCTATCAACTTGAAAATGTATAGTTCTGTTTAGATGTACAACTGCTATGGTGTACAGTAAAAACTGAAATGTTTGGCACAGTAATTTGAACGTTTAGGTTAGGTTTGGTTGGATCAAATTATTGTACCCAATATTTCAATTATTACTCTATGCATCTATGTAAGCATTAATGTATGTAGTTGTACATCTAAATAGCATTAGGTTTTCAGGACAAAAACGCATTTGAACGTTTTAGTTCAAATTGCTGGATTAAAGCAGCTATTCAGCCTAATATAATTTTGTTTTCACAATGAAAACTTAGCAATCACATATCTACTTCGGTATGGATGATACTGATCATGATTTCTTGAACTGAAATATTCCAAAGTGAGGATCCTTTTACAAGGTTTTTGAAAAAGAAACTTTTTTGGGGTTCTTCGAAGTAGGCGTACCTAAAAAGGTTCTCCTGGTGTTGCAAGGGACACAACGTAAAAAGGTTCTATTTGGTATACCTTTTTTAAAATGTATTTTTGATTCAATATGGTGCTTGGAGGACATGCTCGGAAAATAAGTTTAAATCCATATCTCACCATATAATGCAGAGAATCGATTCATCATCGGTTTTACAATTTTACCAGGGCAGTTGGCATAGTCACCGATGTCAACACTGGTTCTACAAATTGCCTCATTTCCCATTTCATTGCCAAC